>PVKU01002343.1:0-15331 GCA_004027475.1 Anoura caudifer | reverse complement strand
CTTGTAATACAGTTTGGTGTCAGATATTGTGATCTCTCCTACTTTGCTCTTCTTTCTCAAAATTGCTGCATCTATTCAGGGTCCTTTATGGTTCCATATAAATTTTTGAAGTGTTTGTCCTATGTCTGTGAAATATGCCATTGGTACTTTAATAGGTATTGCATTGAATTTGTAAATTGCTTTGGGTAATATGGACATTTTGATGATGTTAATTCTTCCGGTCCATAAACACAGTATATGTTTCCATTTGTTTGTGTCTTCCTTGATTTCTTTCTTCAGTGTTGTATAGTTTTTTGCATACAGGTCTTTTACCTCCTTGGTTAGGTTTATTCCTAGGTATTTTATTTTCTTTTCGCTATATCAAATGGGATTTTTTTGTTGATTTCTACTTCTACTCTTTCATTGTTGGTACACCAAAATGCCTTTGATTTCTGGATATTGACTTTGTATCCTGCTGTTTGGCCAAATATATTTATTAGGTCGAGCAGCTTTTTGGCCAAGTCTGTAGGATATTCAGTGTACACTATCATGTCATCTGCAAACAATGATAGTTTTGTTTCCTCCTTTCTGAGTTGGATGCCTTTTATTTCCTTTTCTTTACTAATCGCTGTGGCTAAGACTTTCAATACTATATTGAATAGAAGTAGTGAAAGTGCACAACCTTGTCTTGTTCTTTATCTTAGTGGAAAAGATTTTAGTTTTTGTCTGTTGATTATGATGTTGGCTGTAGGTCTCTCATATATGGCCTTTATTATGTTGAGGAATGCTCCCTCCATTCCCATTTTGCTGAGTGTTTTTATCATAAATGGGTGCTGTACCTTATCAAATGCTTTTTCCGCATCTATTGATATGATCATGTGATTGTTGTCTTTGCTTTTGTTTATATGATGTATTACATTTGCTGATTTGTGAATGTTGAACCATCCTTGCATCCCTGAGATGAATCCCACTTAGTCATGGTGTATGATCTTTTTAATGTATTGTTGGATGCGGTTTGCCAATATTTTGTTGAGAATTTTAGCATCTATGTTCATCAGTGATATTGGCCTGAAGTTTTCTTTCTTTGTTGTGTCTTTATCTGGTATTGGGATTAGGATGATGCTGGCTTCATAAAAAGAGTTTGAGAGTCTTCCATCATTTTGGATTTTTTTGAAAAGTTTGTGAAGGATAGGGATAACTCTTCCTTAAATGCTTTGTAAAGTTCTGTGAAGCCATCTGGTCCAGGGCTTTTGTGTGTCGGGAGTTTTTTTATTACCGTGTCAATTTCATCTGCTGTTACTGGTCTGTTCAGGTTTTCTGCTTCTTCTTCACTGAGTTTTGGGAGATTATATTTTTCTAGAAACCTGTCCATTTCACCTAGGTTTTCAAATTTCTTGGCATACTGTTCTTCATAGTAATTTCTTACTATTCTTTGTATTTCTGTGATGTCAGTTGTAATATCTCCTCTTTCATTTCTGGTTGTGTTTATTTGGGTCTTCTCTCTTTTTTCCTTGATGAGCCTGCTTAAAGGCTTGTCAATTTTGTTTATCTTTTCAAAAAACCAGCTCCTGGATTCATTGATCCTTAGAATTGTGCTTTTAGTCTCTATGTCATTTAATCTGCTCTGATCTTGGTTATTTCCTTCCTTCTACTTGCTCTGGGCTGTCTTTGTTGTTGTTCCTTGAGTAGTTGTAGGCATAGGTTTAAGTTGTTTGTCTGAGATGTTTCTATCTTTTTTAGGGAGGCCTGTATCACTATGAACTTCTCTCTGAGGACTGCCTTTTCTGTGTCCCATAAGTTTTGGGTTGTTGTGAGTTCATTTTCATTTGTTTCCAGAAACTTTTTGATTTCCTCTCTAATTTCATTCTTGACCCACTCATTGTTTAATAGCATGCTATTCAACCTCCATGATTTGGAGTGTTTTGAGTTTTTCCTCTTGTGGGTGGTTTCTAATTTCAGTTCTTTGTGGTCAGAGAAAATGCTTGGTATGATTTCAATTTTCTTGAATTTGTTGAGGCTTGTTTTGTGTCTTATCATGTGGTCTAGCTTTGAAAATGTTCCATGTGTATTGGAAAAGAATGTGTATTTAGTTTCTTTGGGATGAAGGGCTCTTTATATATGTTAAGTCCATTTCATCTAGAGTGTTGTTCAATGCCACAATATCTTTGTTGATAATTTGTTTAGAAGATGTGTCCATTTTTGACAGTGGGGTGTTAAAATCCCCTAGTATAATTGTGTTGCTGTCAGTATCTTTCTTGAAGTCCTCTAAGATTTTCTTGATGTATTTAGGTGCTCCTATGTTGGGTGCATATATATTTACAATGTTTATGTCTTCCTGGTGGATTCTTCCCTTGAGGATTGTGAAATGACCTTCTGGGTCTCTCTTTATGGCTCTTCTTTTGAAGTCTATTTTGTCTGATATGAGTATTGCTACCCCAGCTTTTTTTTTCCTGTCCATTTGCTTGGAGAATTTGTTTCCAGCCCTTTACTTTGAGTTTGTGTAGGTGTTTTATCCTGTGGTGGGTCTCTTGTATGTAGTATATGTGTGGGTCATGCTTTCTTATCCAGTCCGCTACTCTATGCCTTTTGATTGGAGCATTTAATCCATTTATATTTAAGTTCATTATTGATAGCTGCTGATTCATTGCCATTTTTGTACCTGTGTTACTCTCCCTCTCTCTCTCTCTTTTCCTTCCTTTCCTAAAAGCAGTCCCTTTAGTATCTCTTGCAGCACTGATTTGGTGGAGGTGTATTCTTTTAGACTTCTTTTATTTGGGAAGCTCCTTATTTGGCCTTCGATCTTGATTGAAAGCTTTGCTGGGTAAAGTAGTCGTGATTGCAGGCCTTTGGTTCTCATTACTTGGAATATTTCTTGCTATTCTCTTCTGGTTTGGAGTGTTTCCATTGAGAAGTCAGCTGCTAACCTTATCAGGGCTCCCTTGTATGTTACTTCCTTTTTCCCCCCTGCTGCCTTTAAGATTCTCTCTTTGTCTTGGAATTTTGCCATTTTAATTATGATGTGTCTTGCAGTGGGCCTCTTTGGGTTCCTTTTGATTGGGACTCTCTGTGTTTCCTGGATCTGTGTGACTTTTTCTCTCATGAAATTAGGGAAGTTTTCCATCATTACTTTTTCAAATAGGTTTTCTATCCCTTGCTCTTCTTCTTCTCCTTCTGGTTTCCCTATTATTCAGATATTATTATGTTTCATGTTGTCTTGCATTTCTCTTAATCCCTCTTCATTCTTTCTGAGCCTCTTTTCCTTTTCTTGCTCTTTCTGGATATTTTTTTTCTACTTGGTCCTCTAACTTGCTGATCTGATCTTCTGCTTCATCAATTCTGCTTTTCATTCCTTCCACTGTGTTCTTCAGTTCAGAAATTGCATTTTTCATTTCCTCTTTGCCCTTGTTGATAGTTTATATTTCCTTTTTCATGTTGATATAGTTTCCAGTGAGTTCCTTGTAGCTTCCCTGTAGTTTCTGGTAGCTCATTGAGAGCTCTTGTAGCTTCCTGAGAACCATTGCTTTCAACTCAAAATCTGATAGTTGAGTTGCCTCCATTTCATTTAGCATTCTTTCTGGGGCTTCCTCCTTTTCTTTCATTTGGGGATTGTTTCTTTGTCTTCCCATTGTTTGTGAGGCTCTTTTTTTGTTAGGCTCATCTTCTTAAATTGATTTGTTCTGGTTCCCTGGGTTTATGGTGTGAACTTCTGTGCTAGAATACCTGTGAGATTCAGTGGTGCTGTCTACTTCAGGTATCCTGGTGTTCACAGCTTCCACTGTCTCAGCTGTTGAAATGCCCCCTGTTTGGGACCAACTCTGTTTTTTTCACAGTTCCAAGGTTTTGTTTTGTTTTGTTTTTGTCTCACTCATGGGTATTTAAAAAGAGGAAAGAGGAAGAAAACAAAGAAAAGAAGAAAAAAATGAAAAGAGAAGAAAGAAAAGCAGAAAGGAAAAGAAAAAAGAGAAAAAAGAAGAGATAAGATTGGAAAGAAAGGAAGAAGGAATAAAATAAGAAAGAAGTAACAAGAAGCAAAAGGATATGAAGGGTAAAAAAGATAAAAATAATGAAAAAATAAAAAAATAAAAAAACAAAAAAACAAAACAAAACAAAAAACACCAGCTCTTGCTGTTATCAATTTTGCCAAGCTGGTTTTTCTGGCCTGCTGACTGCAGTGGCCAAGGGGTGACAGTATCACTTTTCTCCCTGTTTAGAACTCGTTATCTTTTGGGCTACTGTCCTTAGAGCTAGGCCAAGGCCTTTCCTCACAGGGTCTCAGGTGTATCTTCTGAGGCGGTGTGTGCCTACCATGGTAAAGCGAAGGTGCTTATGATCTCCTAGCCTTCCACACACAGGCGCTGACTATCGTCGGGTGCAAATTGACCCCCAAACGTGGCACGCAGGTGCCTAAGATCTCCCAGCTGTCTACACAGGGGTGCCAACTGTTGCACAAATGCTGATTGGTCACCACACAGGTCCCAGATGGTGCACGGGCTCTGAGAGACCGCAGCGCAGGTCCCCCGGTGGCAGGCCCCCCGGTGGCTCGGTGGCGCCAGTGCATCCCCGCGCAGCTGTCCCCAATGGCTCGGGAGCGCAGATAGTCGAGCAAGCACCGCCAAAGGGCAGTCCTCCCAGGGCTATGAGACCTTAACTCCTCTCTGTGAGATTTCAAGCAACCAGGTTTATCCTGGTGCTGCTGAAACCTTGTTTGGCTGATCAGGGAGCGGTTGATCCGCTCCCTCCCTAGAGACTTACAGCCAGCACTGGCCCAGGATCTCAGTCCCCACCCTGGTCTCTATGCTGCTGGAGTACTCTTCTTACCATCTGGTTTTTCAATCTCCGCTGCAATTTTCGATCTCCTGTTTTCAAATATGCTGTGTTTCTGATATCTGTTTGTTCTGCTCTGCTGTAAATCGACCAAGTTTTTCTCCTGTGGGTAGGGGGAAGTGGAACGTGCTTTCTCCTACCGTGCCGCCATCTTCCTTCCTCACCCTGTATATTAATCACTAAAAAATTGATTACTTCTCACAAGATTAGTTACCTCTCACATCTGAGGTGCAATGTCCTTGAAGTTGAATATGTTTTTCCCCCTAGAAATAATGGAAATTGAATTGTTTGTTATTTTCTTTGTTTTTGGAAAATTCAACATTGTAACCCACCTAACCACATTGAGAATAACACCTAACCACAGATCAGAAACAAAAGAGAACACATGTTCTCTCTGTCTACCTTTTAGTTTGTTCAAGCTGCTATAACAAAAATACCTTAAAGTGGTAGCTTATGCCTAGTTAAGTATGTATTTGCTCACAGTTCTGGAGATTGGGAAGTGAAAGACAGGGGCACTGGCAGATTCGGTATCTGGTGAGAGAGCCCACTTCCTAAGACATCTTTCTCTTTGCTGTGTGCTCGCATGGCAGAAGAAATGGAAACTCTCTTTCTGATGTCTCTTTGATAAAGGCCCTAATCCTACTCATGAGGACTTCACCTTCATGAACCAATCACCTACCAAAGTCTCATGTTTCAATATAGCACCTTAGGGGGCAGGGGTTTCAATGTACAAATTTCGTCAAGGCACAAACATTCAAACCGTAAGGTCTACTTAAGTAACAGTAAGTTGAAAATGTTTCCATCATCTTCACTTTGCCAAGTAATTAGGCTCAACTCTTTACCTCTCTTTCCCCAAATTCATATATGCTCACTGGCTAAAATGTTGATATTAGCAAAAAATCCCAGCTCTGGGCACTAATAAATATTTTAGCAAATGACAAGAGTGAAAAATTTGAAGACTAACATCATTTTATTACTAAAAACTTGTTATTCCAAAATCATAATTTTACTTGGAACAATATGTATTTTATGTTCTTATGCCACAACTCAGCATACATGATGGATTGTTGTAATATGTCTTGATTTTTTCAATACATGTTTCTTTTCCTTTGCTACTATACTTCTGTTTTTGAAAAACTAAATCACATTTTATAGTATTTTGTTAAATATTCATGTTTAAGAATCAAACATGGGAGCACTGAATAAACTAAAATATTTAAGCTGCCAAATAAATCAATCAGGTTGTTTAGTGTTTTAATATGTTTTTCTCTGGAGCAACGAGCATTTTGACTAAAATTTACATTTGAATCAACAGGGTAATATGATACAAATCAATGACATTTACCTTCCCCTCCATGTATTCTACCACATATAAAACCACAACTGATCCATTAAGGTTGAAACTGCTCGGGGGTGGGTTTTGCTGTCACTTGGTCCTGAGTACTGTGCACCACACACACAGTTTCTGTGGGGACACTGAGCCATCACCCGGGCTGTCCTAAGGCAGACCTCAAGCATTTTTTCCTTTTATACATTTTTTTCTTCCTGATGCAGAGAGGAGATAAATCAAAATTTTCACATATTAATTAAAGACAATGTGTATCAATACTTACTGTCTCAATTACAACCCCGGTTTTTATTTGAGCCAGCTAGATCCTGATGACATAAGGACGACATGTTTTACTTCTTTTTGTGCAACTACATATGAAACCGATATTTCAGCAGGTGAAATGCCATGTAAGAGAAGTATAAGGAGCACAGTTTGAAAATATGATTTTTAAAATTTATTTTAAGAAATGAACCAAAGCACATTAAAGTACACACCTGGAAGTGATGTGAAAAAAAGTCTGAGATTAAGAAAAAATACATTAGTTGTGGTGCTTCAGTAGGAAAATAAAACAAAATGAGAGTGCCATTTGAGGATTGCGCATCACAATGTAAGAGGACATTGAAGGAGGGTTCTCCTTTTTGCCATAATTGATGTCTAGTACCCAAACCTGAGGACAAAGTATCAACTGCTCCTTCTAGAGAGAAATTCCTCTTGGAGGCTGACTGGCTCTGCTGCCCCAGCATCACTCTTTGCCTCCTATGACCACCATCTGTGTCACAGAAGACTAAGGAGTAGGGAAGGGGAGGTATGGGGTATCAATCAGTAGAGTTATGAGCATTGGATTTGGAAGAGGGACTGCTATGGCCTTGTGCTTTCATTTTCTCCAAGGCAGGATGGGTGGTCACTCACCCTAAAAGAATTGCACATATGGTTTAGGCATCACATTGCCTTCCCATGTGTATTTATACATTTGCTTATGTTTGGAATTGTTGAGCATCTCCCATGCCTGTTGGAGAGGAGAGTAGAGAGTCACAGAGGGTGGGTTGGAGAAAAGATACTCAGTTGAAGAGTCTGCATTCCCAACACTGAACGCAACATAACATGTGGGTCTCCTCTGGGTCATACGGTCACCACAGGAAGTAGCCAGGAATGTGTCACACCTAAGTGGGCAGTGTTGTAAGTGTGTACATCACAGCATCAAAATGTTGTGGGTTATACCAGCAAGTTTAGGAGCTGAAAGGTATTAGAAGTGTTGAGCAGGAGCCAGAAAGACACCATGCACACCATCTATAAGAGAATCCAACGAACATGAATATGCAAGGTTTATTCCCAGCAGCTAAAAAGGGATATTGAAGAGTTGCAGGTCTCCTACATCAAAGATGTGTAGGATGGGGAGCACCCAAGCAGGTCCCTTAAATGAATTGCACGTGCATCCAAATTGATAGTAAACTTTTGGATGCTGATCTCACAAAAGGCAGCAGAAGCCCCTCAGTTTAACCTGGTGAGGAACTATAGCAGCAGCTGGTTAAACTAGACACTTGTTCATTCCTTCTCCCTCCACCCTGAGTTAAAACAGCAGAGGAGGAAAGAAGAGGTAAATGGCAGAACTGCCCCCCCATTCCTCAGGCCATTGTATAAACCTGAGCTGGGAAAAATAAGGGGATGCACTTGCAGTTTTCAATTAGAGTAGATGGAGCTTTTTAATAAGCGAATGACTTGATCCCTATAGAGTCTGCCTGTGATATTTTTAAGTGATGAGAAAGAGAGAAGTCGGGGACAGTAATTGGAAAAAAAATAAAACCTTTCCACCATTTCTCCCATTGATCTGAGACCATCAATAAGTTATTCGCCATAACATTTTGCAAAGTCTAGGCAGGTTTCTGAGGTTATTCATCCATTCAATCAATAAACACAATGAAAAGCAATGACCCCCCCCATGACAAAAACCTATTTTATTTCAAATATATTTTCCCCAACACATACATCTTATCTCTCCACATCAAGGTCAAGTTTTAATTCACTTATACTTCCCTATGATGCTTTTCTTTCTGCTCCTTTCCACAATGGTTTTCTTTTACCTGGAGCTCCTACAGCTTTCGTTGTTTATTTAATTATTTCAAAACCAATGTCAGTGTCACTTAACTAAATATGAATACGTGAGGCATGTCCTCAGACAAGACATAAACTGTTGGACAGTTAGACTCTATGACTGACTTCTTCTCTATCCACCATTGCCAAGAACAGTGTCATAACAGCAATAGTTACTAGTATAATGCTTTATATTTCTAGTACACGGACTCCTATTTTGAGAAGATAAGACCCAGGTGTTTTTTTTTCTCTTGTCTACAACTCTGCTCTTCACATTTCAGTGCTCCGCCATCTATATATAAAGTGTAGTTTTACTGTGTACTGTCTCCTTCTTCAAAAAAGCTCCTATATTCAGATATTTTTAATGTTAGTATACTGACCATTATCTATCTAGCATAACATGGCTAATACTTATTTTTTAAAGACATTCTTCTATAGCACCTGGCATTAGTATTTCATAAAATTATATAGTCCAGCTGTTTGTTAATCCAATCTGTCACATCTTTAAATGAAGGAATTAAACACATTATTAATTTATACTACATACTTGTTTTGGTCTTCCTTCTGTAATATAATTCTGTATGTTCAATTTTTAAAACTTGCTTGTTTCCTTGTTTTCTATCTTTAATTAGTTTCTCTCTATCTTCAATTAGTTGTATAAGACTACATTTTCCTTTCTAACAATTTGGCAGTTTTCTGACTTAGGTGTGTACTCAGAAAGAATATGATATGGGTTTTATAGAGAGTTTGAATCCATGGACATGGAAAGAACCTTCTGCAAAAGACATTTTTAAGGAACAATGATAGATAAAAATTAAGTTGTTTAAGTATTGTTTTCTATGTGTCTTTTTACTTATTGTATATATGCTCACATATAATACTTATAATTGCTAACATTTCTATAGAATACTTTCTAAGATCACTTGCTAGTAAGTTAGGAGTTGATTTAAGACCATTTTGCTCTTAAGCTCATGCTCTACTTGTATAAAGAGTCTTCAAAATGTCTGTCTGTGCTGCCTCATCCAGATGCCAAAATATCAGTTGTATTAGAACATGAAATCCATCCAATTTTAGAAATGACTTAGATATTTCTAAAAACATTCTTTAATCCAGGACATTTCATGAAGATGCTATGCCCAATCCACCCCCCACAATTTAGTGGCTTAAAACAATGATTTATTCTTTCTCAAAATTCATACTGGTTCTTCTGCTGGTTTTTCCTGGACTCATTCACTAGTTTGCATTTGGTTGAGGGGTGCACTGGGTTGGAGGGTAAGATGGCATCACTCACGGGTCTGGCAGGTGAGCCTGCTCTCGGCCAAGGCCCTTTCATTCTCTTCACATGATCTAGTTCTCTAGTAGGCTGGCTTGCCTTCTGTCACTGGTGGTCAGGGGGCAGCATTCCAAGGAAACAAGAACAGAATACTGCAAAACTTCTTAAGATCTAGTTTGGAGGTATTGTGACATCGCTTCTGCTTCATCTTGTTGGACAAATGCCATACCAGATTTGAAGAGTGGGGAAATAGACTCTTTCGAATGGGAAAGGCAAAATCACATAGCATAGAGGATATACACTACATCGGGAAGAATTTATGGCCATATTTTAGAATCACTGCAGGTGACAAAAATTAATTGAGAGCAACTAATATTGAGTACAGGTATTGAATTCCAGTTGCTTCTCACTAAAGCACTGATACAATCACTTGACCTGACATAACTGAAGACAGCATCTTTGTGATGATGAGGTTTGTATTTCTCTTCTTGCACCGTCCAGATTCTGCTTATCCTCTTAGATGGAAATAGGTTCAATAGCCCACCCTTGTTTAATTCTTAGTGCCATATTCCATTGTAAGTGGCTTACATTTAATCCATATAACAAGCCAAATAGGGAGTATTATTACCCACATTTTAAAGATGAGGAATCGAATATTCAAAAAGTCAAACTAACTTGAGAAGTCACACAGCCAGTGAGTGGTGAAACTGGAATCTGAACCCAGACAATCTGGCCTCAAGACCATGCTCTTCATCACCATGGCTATTGCTTCTCTGACCATCTCTGGGGTTTTATTTTTACCCTCATCAGGCATTGACATAGCTTGCTTATATCAGGGCTTTTATTTTCAGCCTCTGCTAATTCACTTGATCAAAATGCTCTGTACATGCTGAAAATAAAACCGTAATCAGCGTGAAGCAGTCAGTACCTAAAATAATTAATCTGCTTGGGCCATTAGTGTGGTGAATCTGGTCTGCAGTTGTATGGACCAGTTAATGTGTTTTCCAGATCAAGTAGTCTCCCGGGGCCATCAGGAGATTCAGATTGCTCAGACATGGAAAGGTGGCCTTGCACAGTGGTTAAGAACGCAGTTTGGAACCACACTCTAAGGAATAGAATTCTGTCTCTGCCACTTGCCAGCTCAGTAACTTTGGGAGTGTTAATTAGAGTGGATAATAATAGTTTCTACTTGATAGGATGAATATGAACATTAAAATTAAAGGGTTAATATTTGTAGAATTCCTTGGTACTCTATCTGACATATATTTGTTAGACTGTTTTTTACAAAAAGTGTATTTACTTCAGGCCACTGGCCAGGGGCAAATAATATGTCTGAGCACTGAGTACTTTGGAGTTTCTGAAGTAGCCACATGTTTATCCAGGCATAGGTTTTATTTGTTCCACCTCCTCTTCAACCTGTTGGAAATCCAGATCTTCCAGTTGAGAGTTGTTTTTAGTGCAGCTTGGCTAGAGAAAGGGTTTAGGGGTCGTTTTAGCCTCCATTTTACTGCCCAAAGAGCCCCTGACTGGCCTGTGGAGGAGAGATTCTTTGTCCTCACCCCCACCAAGAATTATCCACAGGTTGGTTTCAGGAATGAGAGAATGAACTTATCTGACTTGGCCCTAAGCTAGGCTTTAAATGACCTTGGTGGTAGCAACCCCCTAGCTGCATCAGATCTCACCATCTTCTCATATCTAAAGAGTTCTACCCTGGCATAACAGACCATCAACCAAATAACCATGGTACCAAAACCAGCCCCTCTCTTCTGCCCTGCTGGGCTTTTTCAAAATAAGTACCATGCTGTGATAGGTTAGGTGATCTGAGCTCCAGAATTAGGAAATGTGGTTCTCTCGCATTTAAAATTTGAAGTTACTTAACTACACTGAATATCTCTCTCAACTGTGAAACAGTAATCATGATAAAACAATAAGGTTTTTATCTTATCACAGTAACTAGTCTATAGTTAGAACTATGTTTTAGGGTAAAAGACTCTTTTATTTTTTTAAACAATTTTGCATAGTTTACGCTATTACAGTTGGCCCAATTTCTTCCCCTTTGCTCCCTGCTCCCAGCTCCCCCGCCACTCCCACAGGCAATCCCCAAACCATTGTTCATGTCCGTGCATCATGCATACATGTTCTTTTCTAACCCCTTCACCTTCTGTCAACCAGTCCCCACCTCTCCCCACCCCTCCTACAGCTGTCAGTCTGTTGCATGTTTCTGTGCCTCTGATTCTGTTTTGCTTGTTAGTTTATTATGTTCAATATATTCCACTTATAAGTGAGATCATATATTTGCCTTTCATTGACTGACTTATTTCACTTAGCATAACAGTCTCCAGTTTCATTCATGCTTTCACAAAAAGTAAGAATTACTTCTTATTTTTACTGCTACATAGTATCCAGTTGTGTATGTGGACCACAGCTTTTTTTATCCACTCACCTACTGATGGGCAGTTAGGCTATTTGCAAATCTCAGCTATTGTAAATAACACTGCTATGAATATAGGGATGCATAAATTCTTTTGAATTGGTGTTTCAGGATTCTATGGATCTCAGAAGTGGAATCACTGGGTCAAAAGGCAGTTCCATTTTTAATTCTTTGAGGAAACTTCATATTGTTTTCCAGAGTGGCTGCACCAGTCTGCATTCCCACCAACGGCGCACAAAGGTTCCTTTTTATCCACAACCTCACCAGCACTTGTTGTTTCTTATTTTATTAACGATAGCCATTCTGGCAGGTGTGAGATGATATCTCACTGTGATTTTAATCTCATCTCTCTGATGGCTAGTGATATTGAGGCTTTTTTCCTATGTCTATAGGCCATCTGTATGTCCTTCTTAGAGAAGTGTCTCTTCAGGGATTTTGCCGATTTTTAATTGGATTGTTTGACTTCCTGGTGTGGGGTTGTATGAGGTCTTAATTTTCTAGATTAAACCCTTGTGTTGGGAGAACTAGACTAGTGCTTGCAAAAAAGTGAACTAGACCACCAGCTGATACCATACACTAGAATAAACTCAAAGTAGGTAAAATACTTAAATATAAATCACGATACCATAAAAATCCTAGAGGAAAGTAAGTGGTAAAATTTCTACTCAAGTAAGTAAATAGTGGTAAATATTTCTACTTGATATCTCAAGTAGAACATATCTCCTAAGGCAAGGGAAACAAAGAAAAAAATAAACAAATGGGACTACATCAAATTAAAAAGCTTCTGCACAGCTAAATCCATCAGCAAAGTGAAAAGGGAACCCACTCTATGGGAGAATATGTTTGCCAATGATACATCAGACAAGGGTATAGTTAGCTCTCTTTAAATGGTAGCTGTTATCATCTGTTCGATGTAGGAGATCATTTAACATTTCTCCAAAGTTCAAGAGGACTAGTTTGTGCAGAATATATGTGTATTCATTGGCAGAAACATCCTTGTATATTCCATATTGTGTTGTACTTTGGAGAAAGTTAAATTCATGCCCAGCTGAACTTTGGGAAACCATACCTCAGTATTTCATATGGAAATAATTTCAATAATTTATCTTTAGAAGGGTGACTTAACTTTAATTTGTTATGTCAAAGCTCATATGTTAATCAAAGATAAAATGTACACCACATTGTAAGTTAAACAGACCATTCTAAAGCCTCTATTTTAATTTGTTATCAGAGTTGGTACTTTTATTGCTGCTCTTTATTATGGAGGTGGTTGTTTTCTTTACCCACTAGTGTGTCTAAAATAACCTACCTTCAGTCTCCTAATATGTTAAAGAAAAAATCCCTATTTACAGACTCTTAAGATAGTCCATTTAAAAACAAATAAAAAGCCCAAGATTCGGGCTGCTTAGAAATAGATGTTATAGCACTACATCGTTATTATCACATTGTAAACCCAATACAGAACTATCAGTTCTGCAGCATTTAAGCAAGCTGTTTAATGTCAAAGACAGAAATCACAACACTGGCAGTTTATCTCAGTCTCTCCCTCTTTGTTTTTATTCTAAATAGATCATAATCAAAAGCAAGAGCCTGAGAGAAATATGTTGTTTATATATGCCAGAATCCAATAAACACAGAATTTAATTCTTACAAAATGGACTGAATTTTTTTTTTTTGAGGTGACAGTCCCAGAATTTGAGATTAAAGTTCACGAGAAATTTAACTTTGACTCCAAAATGAGAACATATGCCCACTAGAAATCTGATTTAAATGTTTGGGAGAATTTCAAATACTTGAGGTCAGGATTAGATAATCCATCATTTTAGAATTGGTAGAAGAGCTTGTGAGCATTATAATTAAAATATTCAGGGTTCTAGATAGATTTAGTATTCTCTTAGCTAATATACCTTCAGAATACATAATTATTACTGACTGTGCATGTTTATTAAAAATAAAAGTTCAGTGTCTCTCCTGGTTAAATGATAGAAAAATGTAATTTGTTATTTGAGCTTTGTCAGTGAAATACAGAAAACAGAGTATAAATAAAATAAAGAATCTCACAATGTTTGAGTTGATTTGTAACAGATGTTCAGCTTTTTTTCCATGAAATAAATATTTATTGAGAATCTGTTTTATGACACAGAAAAATTCTTGAGATCCTTCAATTTTATTTTTGTTCTGTTTTGTGTTTGTTGTTTGTTTGTGTTTAGTTTTGTGGGACAGAATACCACTGCTCTTCAGAGAAAATAAGATCAAGGGTAATAATATTTGGAGAATCCTAAAGGAAGCAGAGTATTTCTTTACTGCAAAACTTTCGGTTCTTTTAGAGAACTCTGTAAGAAGAGATTCAGGATTTAAAAAATTTTTCCAAGTATAAATTGCTATTGACCCTTAGCCCCATCCCCAGGTTTTCTTATAACCATAATAAAGAACCTTAGCATATTGTGATTTTTTAATTATATTTTATTGATTATGCTATTACAGTTGTCCCATTTCCCCTCCTTCATTACCCTCCACCCTGCACACCCCCTCCCACCCACATTCCCCCCTTTAGTTCATGCCTATGTGTCATAAGTTCTTTAGCTTCTACATTTCCCACACTATTCTTGCCCTCCCTCTGTCTATTTTCTACCTACCATCTATGCTACTTGTTCTATGTACCTTGTCCCCCTCTCTCCTCTTCCCACTCCCTATTGCTAACCCTCCATGTGATCTCCATTTCTGTGTTTCTGCTCCTATTGTAGTGGTTTGCTTAGTTGGCTTTTTGTTTTAGATCTGGTTGTTAATACCTGTGAGTTTGCTGTCTTTTTACTGTTCATATTTTTTATCTTCTTTTTCTTAGATAAGTCCCTTTAACATTTCATATAATAAGGGCTTAGTGATGATGAACTCCTTTAACTTGACCTTATCTGAGAAGCACTTTATCTTCCCTTCCAATCTAAATGACAGCTTTGCTGGATAGAGCAATCTTGGATGTAGGCTTTTGATTTTCATGACTTGGAATACCTCTTTCCAGCCTCTTCTTGCCTGTAAGGTCTCTTTTGAGAAATCCACTGACAGTCTGATTGGAACTCCTCTGTAGGTGACTGTCCCCTTGTCCCTTGCTGCTTCTAGAATTCTCTCCTTCATTGGAATCTTGGGTAATGTAATTATAATGTGCCTTGCTGTGTTCCTCCTCGGGTCCAACTTCTTTGGGACTCTCTGAGCTCCTGGACTTCCTGGAAGACTATTTCCTTTGCCAGATTGGGGAAGTTCTCCTTTATTATTTGTTCAAATAAGTTTTCCACTGGTTGCTCTTCTTCTTCCCCTTCTGGTACCCCTATAATTCAGATGTTGGGACGTTTAAAGATGTCCTGGATGTTCCTAAGCCTCTCCTCATTTTTTTGAATTCTTGTTTCTTCCTTGT
>PVKU01002342.1:0-233538 GCA_004027475.1 Anoura caudifer | reverse complement strand
GCAACAGGGGAGTGGAGGAGAAGAGAGGGGGCAAAGGTACAGAGAATAAGTAGCATAGATGGTGAGTAGAAAATAGGGGGAGGGCAAGAATAGTATTAGGAAATGTAGAAGCTAAAGAACTTATGACATATGGACATGAACTAAAGGGGGAGAAATGTAGGTGGGAGGGGGTGCAGGGTGGAGGAGAATGAAGGGGGAAAATGGGACAACTGTAATAGCATAATCAATAAAATATATTAAAAAAGAAAATACTATGAACAACTATATGCCAACAAATTGGAAAATCTGGGTGAAATGGATAAATTCCTAGAAATACACAATCTCCTAAAACTGAATCAGGAAGAATCAGAAAACTTGACTAGACAAATTACAACTAATACAATTTAAGTAGTAATTAAAAAAAAAAAACCTACCAGCAAACAAAAATCCTGGATTAGAGGGCTTCACAGGCAATTTTACCAAATATTCAAAGAATAACTAACAACTATCTTTTTGAAACTACATCAAAAATTCAAGAGAAGGGAAGACTTCCAAACTCTCTTTATGAAGCCAGCATTACCCTAATTCTAAAACCAGATAAAGATACTAGAAAGAAAGAAAATTATAGGCTAATATCTTTGTTGAACATAGATGCAAAAATCCTCAACAAAATATGAGCAAACCAGGTCCAGCAATGCATTAAAAAGGTCATACATCATGATCAAGTTGGATTTATTCCTGGGGATGCAAGTGTGATACAATATTCTCAAATCAATAAATGTGATACATCAAATAAACAAAATGAAGGGTAAAAATCACATAATAATATCAATAGATTCAGAAAAAGTATTTGATAAAGTCCAGCACCCATTTATGATAAAAACTCAGCAAAGCTGGAATAGAGGGATCACGTTTCAACATATTAAAGGCCACATGTGACAAACCTGCAGCCAACGTCATACTCAATAGGCAAAAAATAAAAGTGTTTCCTTTAAGATCAGGAACAAGACATGGATGTCCACTTTCACTACTCATATTGAGCATAGTACTGGAAGTCCTAGCCACAACAATCAGACAAGAAGAAGAAATAAAAGGCATTCCAATAAAAGATTGGAAAGGAGGAGCTAAAACTGTTGTTATTCACAGGTGACATGATATTGTGCATAGAAAACTCTAAAGACTCCACCAAAAAGCTAGATCTAATAAATGAATTTGGTAAAGTAGCAAGATACAAAATTAATATTCAGTAATTGGTGGTATTTTTATATACCAATAATGAACTATGAAAAAGAGAAATTAAGAAAACAATTGCAATTTACTATTGCAACAAAAATGACAAAGAGGTACATAGGAATAAATTTAACCAAGGAAGTAAAAGACTTGTACTTAAAAAATTGTAGGACATGAAGAAAAAAATGAGGAAGGTAAAAGTAAGTGGAAGCATATACCAAGTTCATGGATTAGAAGAATTAACATCAATAAAATGTCCATACTACCCAAAGCAATCTATAGATTGGACACAAATTCCTATTAAAATATCAGTGGCCTATTTCACAGAGCTAGAATAAACATTCCAAAAATGTATATAGAGCCAAAAAAGACCCTGAATAGCCTCAGAAATTTTGAGAAAGAGGAAAAAAGTTGGAAATATCATAATACCTGATGTCAAACTATACTACAAGTCCATTGTAATCAAGACAGCCCACCCTGGCTGGTGTGGCTCAGTTGGTTGGGTGTCATCCTGCAAACCAAAAGGTCACTGGTTCAGTTCCTGGTCATGGCACATGCCTGGGGTGTGGGTTCGGCCCCCAGTTGGGGCACATGCAAGAGGCAACAGATCAATGTTTCTCTCTCACACATCCATTTTCCTGTCCCTCTTTTTCTCCCTTCCTCTTACTCTGGAATCAATTTATAAAAAGAAAAAAAATTAAACAGCCTGGTACTGGCAATAGAACAGAAGAGAGAGCCCAGAAATAAACCCACACCGTTATGATCAATTAATATTTGACAAAGGAGGTGAGAGCATACAATAGAGTAAAGGCAGTCTCTTCAATAAATAGGGTTGGGGAAATTGGACAGGTTCATGCAAAAAATTTAAACTAGACCACTAAATTACACCATACGCAAGAGTAAACTCACAATGGATAAAAGACTTAAATGTAAATTGCAAAGCAACAAAAGTCCTAGAATAAAACATAATAAAATATAAGGCATCTCCTATAGCAATATTTTTGCCAATATACCTCCTAGGGCAAGGAAAACAAAGGAAAAATAAACAAATGGGACTACATCAAACTAAAAAGCTTTTTGTGCAGCAAAAAAAAAACCCACAAAAAACCATCAACAAAATGAAAAGGGAACCCACTGTACAGGAGAACATATTTGCCAATGATATATCTGTTAAGATCTTAATCTCCAAAATATATAAAGAACTTACACAACTCAACACCAGGGAGACAAACAAAACAATCCAATTTAAAAAAAATGGGCAAAGGACCTGAAAAGACCCTTCTCTAAGGAGGACATACAAATGGCCCATAGACATATGGGAAAATGGCTTGACGTGACTAATCATCAGAGAAACGCACATTAAAACCACAATGAGGTATCACCTCACACCTGCCTGAATGGCTATCATCAATAAATCAACAACCAGCAAGTACTGGTGAGTGTGTGGAGAAAGGGGAACACCAGTGCGCTGTTGGTGGGAATGCAGACTGGTGCAGCCACTGTGGAAAACAGCACAAAGTTTCCTCAAAAAATTAAAAATGGAACTGCCTTTTGACCCAGTGATCACACTTCTGGGACTATGTCCTAAGAATTCTGAAAAACTAATTCAAAAAATCATATATACCCCTGTGTTCACTGTAGCATTATTCACAATTGCCAAAATCTGGAAAAAAGCTCAAGTGCCCCTCAGTAGGTAAGTGGATAAAAAAGCATTGGTACATTTATGCAATGGAATACTACTCAGATGTTAAGAAGAAGGGAATCTTACCTTTTGTGACAGCATGGATGGACCTGGGGAGTATTATGCTAAGTGAAACAAGCCAATCAGAGAAAGACAAATACCATATGATTTCACTTATATGTGGAATCTAATGAACAAAATAAAATGGCAAAACAAACAGAGGCATGGATACATGGAACAGACTGACAACTGTTAGACAGGGTGGGGAAGGGGAGGACTGGATGAAAGAACCTGAAGGGATTAGTCAAAAAACATAGATACATCACCCATAGACACAGACGACAGTGTGGTGAAGGCCCGAGGGAAAGGGGGTGGGGGTAGGTGAGGGTGGGCAGAGGGGAGAAAATGGGGATGGAAAGAGACATTGGGCGCACGATGCAGTGTGTAGATGATGTTTCATTGAGTTGTACACTTGAAACCTGTATGGTTTTGTGAATAGTGTCACCCCAATACATTCAATTTAAAAATTCTTAAAAATAAATAAATATAAAACTTTCCCCAAGCGATCCCAGCCGCACAGCCAAGATGGCAAACACGGCTGTGAAAGGGTTCAGCACAGCACCGGGCAAATGAGCAGCACTGAAATAATGCTTTAGCTTCCCACAGGCGTGGAAAAATGATGATGATTCCAAGCTTCCTTTCTTGCTAGAACCTCACAGCAATCCTGAGGTCCTTCTTTGTTTTGGATTTTCTGGCAAGAATCTTTCTCCCTCTCCCCATCCCCAGTTCTGCCCAGAAATTTTATCCTGAGTTTTTCTGACACATTGGACCAGTGACTTCCTGCTCTGAGAAGTCAGCGGGGAGGGAACGGTGTCCTGACATCAGAGGACTGTGCACAGATCGGCTCCAGGCATCTCCTGCCTGTGTCTATCTAACAAGAAAGCTTGTTTAATCTCTCAGCAACCTTCCTCCTAAAAATGGGAGGGAATCGACATATATTATGCCCCCGGAGGGGCTGGGCATTTTGCTAAGCAGTAGGTACAGAGTGCCTTCTCTGAGTGGGATGACAGCTTCTGCCTTGAAAATTATTAGCTGCCAGAAGGAAAAGACAAAGCCCGCGAGCAAAAAGCCTGGAGACAGGCAGGCCCGCAGGCTGGCCAATAAATGGGAGTGGTTCCTTGTCTCCACTGTTCAGATCTGCAGGTCACTGTTGATAACACTTTGCAGAGATGCAGGGAGCTCGGGAAGGCAGAGATGACTCCGTTAGCTGGTTTTAACAACCTGTCGCAGACACCATCTCTAAACCGCCCCCTCCTGGCCAATTTCTGAGAATTTTCTCCACTCCAGCCCACCTCCCAGTTGCGCTCTGACTTGAGTTCGAATCCGCATCCCAGTGCTTCGGACATCAGTGAATGTTACCGGGCGCTGACCAGCATGGGATGCCATGCACCTCCCTGGGTATGCGCAGGACGTCCCCAAAAGGCTTATTCTGAAGCCAGCCAGGACGGGTTCTGTGGGCTGAACGAGGTCCGAAGTCCGGCACAGAACGAGGTCCTAGACCGGAGAGAAGGGCCCACTGAGACCCTCAAATGCAGAGCGCGCCCGACCAGCCTCCTAGCCTGGCCCTCTGCACCCTTCTCTCAATCTGGCTGGATCTCCAAGCCCCCACGTGTCTAGCTATCTGGAGCGTTGCGCCAGGATTCCAAGCAGGCTGCCCGTCCTTCAGGTTCCTCGGATGCGTCTCAGAAAACAAACTGCTGCTTTGACCGCGGAGGATCAGGCGGCAGAAGAAATAGTTAAGTTCCAGGTGAGCCACACCACCCTCGGCCCCGACTCCCGGTGCAGCCCTTGATGCGCACCTACGGCTCTGTGCCCCAGCGGGTGCAGTGGGCCTCCAAGGTAATTCACCGCCCTGGGCGCATCTCTGGTGGCTCCGTGGGTGGGGCGACGCGCCACAGTCCTTTGCTCTGTATGACCCAGGTTCCAATCTCAGCTTCTCGGTGTTTTCGCTGGAACCTCAGATAAACCTCAGTTTCTCCCGGCGGTGTAGTGCCCAGGCCAAGTTCTCAGAGACTGGGTTCCTATCTCTGCCTTGCCGTTTATGGTCCTGTGATCCTGGACAGATCACGCGATCTCAGCGTGCCTCAATTCCTCATCTGTAAAATGAGGATGATAATATTTCTACTCCCATGGGGTAAATGAATGTAAAACACTATAGTGCTGGGCACACAATAAACACTATATAAGTATTTGATATCATTAATAAAGTAGGGATTATACTATTCACCCTGCAGCGTTGCCATATTAAATGAGATAACTTAGGTAAATTGCCTGCATTAAGTAACCAGCAGGTAAATAATGTTTATTAGTGTTTCTGTTACTGCCAGGGAGTCGGATTTTTCTTTTTTAATCTTGGCCTCCCCACGTGTTCATCTGGGGAAAGAACTGTGCGAATTGGCGCTGTAGGCTCCATGTAAAACGGCCCCTGAATTCGTGCCAGGCTGTAATTTCCTCGAGGGTTTTGAAAGGGGCTCTTCCACGTTGCCAGGCTAGTGCTGCGCTTTTGTTTGCAGGAGGGCAGTGAGTAAATTATGTCCTGGGTTGAGCAAAGCAAGAAATAAACACGTTCACAGTAGGACTCTTCGAGTGAACTATTTTATTTCTCTTTTGCTTTTGTTCTTGGTCGTTGATGGTCTGCTGCAGACTAATGCGATACTGATGTATCTTAATATTAATGGTTTGGAGCTGAAGACAGCGGTTCTCCTCACTCCTCACGCTGTCCTGGGAGGGATGGACGCCACCGTGAGGCCCACGCTCGGGCACTGAAAGATTCTTTGTCACTTTCTCCCCTTCTCGCCCAGTACTAATGTCTAACTTCCGGGAAAACATCTTCTGGATTGAGAGTAAATTTAAACATCGCTGCTTATTGGATCATAATTTTCTGCTTGAGCAAAAATCAGGAGTGCCCTCCCGCCTCAGGGTGCCCCTCTCTGCCGCGGCTGGGAGCACTTAACCCTTTATACGTGAGACTTGACTGAACCAACACCCGCCTTCCAAGCTGCCCTAACCCAGGGCACCTGCTGTGAGGTATTAAAGATAGTGCAGGCTGTCCTTGGCCTCAACGTTGGTGATGCCAGTCTCATTAAAAAAAAAAAAAATGCCTTGCTGGCTGCTGAGATTCAAATTAGAGGTTGCACTCCCCCCCCCCCCCATGGCTACCAGCCTGGCAAAGCCTAGGCAGTAAGTAGGTGCCACTGAAAAAAGACAATCTCCAGCCTCTACCTGTGCAGTTCAATCTGGCATTTCCATTCCCAGAGTGCTTCCAAATGCATTCAAGACTATGTGCCTAGGCCCAGAACTCCCCCCACCCCCGCGGTCCAGTGCAGCAGCCCTCACCAGGATATGAGGAGGAGAAGGACCAGCGTCCGGGGTTGAGTCCCTGTGCCCTGGGTTGTGTGGAAGTTCTGGAGACCAGGGAAGCCGAGCAGAGGGAGATGCACAGGGATGGGATCTGGACGGAGCCAAGTTTCTGCCTTTTAAAGAATGAAACGTACGCCTGCCTTCAACCTCACCGGAAAGACAAACGCAAAAAGAAAATTAAGCTGCCGGGCAGCTTTCAATAAAGGGGGAGCCCAGAAGAGAAAGCCGGTGCAAGGTCGAGTGTGCGCCCCGGGAAGCAGGCGCGCTGGATTGCCGGTGCCACAAACGAACTGTTGTTTATAAACTCGTTGCATCAGGGCAGCAAGACCACGCGGTTCGTGTTGGATGCCTTTCATCCTGGAAGGGAAGGGCACGTAAACCAATCTTTGGCAACGCTCAACCTCCCAGTGGCTTTCCGAAGCATGATGGTTTTCAATGTACATAAATGTATTTCGAAAACGCCAAAACAAGGACTCTGTTTATTTGTTTTGGTGTAGGGAGGTTAGCAAAACCTTCCTCGCTTCTCTTTGATTGTGTCTCAGATTTACTGGTTTCTACTCGGCTGCACCGCCCGGGCCACCCGCCTGCGCTCCCAGCAACCCTAGGTCCGGGTCTCCGCCGCAGCTCAGAGGAAGGAGAAGGCAGGATTTATCAACCCCCTCCCCAGGACCTCGGATTTCATCTCTTTCTTTTTCCCCTATATGTTCAGTTTGTTTTCTCAAGACCTAAGCAATTTTTAATGTACTCTATACTTCCCGCTTAATCCTCATCGTTTATTGTATAATTATAGTTTCAAAGTGATTATGTAATTAAAATCATGTTTCGTTGCAGCAGGACTTCAAAAGGGCGGCAGACCCCCGCTCTGGCATTATTTTCTGGTGATGTAATAATTTCCCTGTGATATTTAAAATAAACACATTAGTGCAAGAATTCTAAACATGTCTGAAAGTATATAGTAGGCTTGATTGGCACGAGGCTGGGTTGTAAAGAAATGGTAAAACCTATCACTAGTTTAATATATTTCTATGCTCCCATGCAGGGTAAATTATAGGATAATGGGGCGCAGGCGATGGTAAGCTCTGTTTATATAATCCATTTCTTCACACGAGTTCCCATTGCTTTCCCTTCCCTTTGCTGTATGTGGTGGTTCTCTGATCCCCTGACCTCGGCCATGTGTTTTCACTTTTTCTTCTGATCTCAATTCCATGACCAGCGGGGAATAAAATACAAATTGAATAGTAACCATTCACAGGCCGCTCTTTTCAAACTGTTGTTAAAACCTCTTTGTCTTGTCTAGCGGTTGATAGATAAATGTGTTGTATTTCTCCTGACTTTTTTTTCTTCCTCTTTTTTTCCTCCCCTTGGTCAAGGTAAAAAAAAATAATAATAACCCTTCTCAGCCCAGTTATGCTCTTTAAAAATTAAAACCCACACCTCCTTTCAGACCTCTCCAGCGCTGCGTCCCGTTCTCGCGGGTTGGCCATTGGCTGAGCGGCCTCAGAAAACGCGGAGGATTCACCACGTGGGATAAAGAGGCGGCGGGAGCAGAACTCCGCTGGGGGAGGGAGCGGCGCCCCCCGTGTGGGGTCCACGCCATTGTCCTGCGGCCTGAAGGTTCATTTAGCATCGAACCTGTATCGCCTTAGATCTCCTAGCGGAGCGCTCCGAAATGGGCTCCCAGGGCTGGGGGCCGCCCCTCTTAGAATCAGAGCGGGGCAGAGGGTGGCCGATCCTGGAAGAGAGAAGTTATAGTGAACTGAAAAATAAACCTCCTCCTTCGCCCGCCTTTTTCTTTTTATGGTCAGACCTACTTTGGGCACGAGGTGGACAAGGGGCCGAGCTATCTCGCGGCTTTTCTCACAAATGAGAAATACAATGGTTTCTCATTTCTGGGTCTTGCCTTTCCCAGATCTCTCTCCCCTTTACCCCTCGGTTTCTCCCTCGGAAACGTAAAGGCAAAAGAAAATAATTGTAGAAATTTCTATCCTGCGGCCTGCCCTCCTTTTCATCAGAGTTTCTTCGGGGTCAACGCGCGGCAGCTTCTTTGTTACTGCACTGCCAGTGCCCGGCAGCCGTGGCGGGCGGGGGGGTGGGGGCGCGCGGGTTGTGGGGCGAGAGACGAAGCCTGTGTGGGCGCGGGACCCACTCCCTAGTTCTGCATCTCCAAATTGCAAAGTGCTCCCCACTTGGGGCTATTTTGGAGCAAGCTAGCCATGCCCTTCCCCAGAGGCAAGAGCGCTCCGGCAGCCCAGCTCTCCGCGCCCCGCCCTGGTGCGCACGTCGCCCGGGCCGCACGGCTGCCGCCCGGTGTGCGCGCGGAGCGCGGCCGCCCCGCGGGGGCGCCTAGCGGCGGAGTGGGAAGCTCGCAGCCACCAGCGCCCGCGCCGCCGGGCCGCTCGCGGCTCCCCGCTAGGGTTTTCAGGGAGGCGCAAACCCGTCCGAAATCCTCGAGGCCGCTTGACAGCGCTCTTCGCCGCCAGCCCGCGTACCTGTAAGCTGAGCCCGGCTCACATGCTTCATATTAAACCTCCGTGCCCGATGCCTTTTCTCTTTTTTTTCCTCCGAAAGGGTTCTTATAAACTTCCCTTCGTTTATTTAGCCTGGTTTTCATTGCTCCAGTTTTGCATGGGTTGTCTTTGTTTAGTTTATTAACCCACGGGGTTACTTTAACTAAACATTTGGGCTGAATACTTCGGAGTTGAATTTCAACGTTTTCTAACGAAATTACCGAGTTTTTTGAAGCCGCACAGAGAACGCTGTGTTGAGTTTATTAGTCAATTTAACAGAGTATAGGGGAGGGGAAAGAATTTAGGACAGTCCGGGTTCGTACCCATTGGGGGCAGGCAGCTCGCGAACCCTCGGGGTGGGGGCTCCAACAGCTCGAAGGGCGCGCGGGGACGATCAGGGATGCTCAAGTAAAGCGCGTGCCCGCAGCCCGGCCCTGCTGCGCCCGCAGGTTCCGCTCCCCCGGGAGTGCACCCGGCTCGGCCGCGCTGCTCCAAATTCGGGCCTCGCTCTGGGCTCTGCAGGAACCACCCCTGCGCGCGGAGCTGGGACACCAGAGAAGACACGGGGCGCCGAGACCGAGTGTGCGTCCCCCGCGGGACCTCTGGGCGCTTTCCCCAGGTTCTCACCCGCCTATGGGGTTTGTTCAGTTCCCGCAGCCCAAGAGCTCTGCGGGCCGTCGCGCCACCCCCCCGCCGCACGTCCCCTGACCGGACGGTCAAGGAAAATGGGGTTGTAAGGAAATCTGTCAGAAAGATTAGGGACGAGTCGGTAACCGTCCGCGGTGGGCGAGGAGCAGCACAGCAGCTTTATCCAGGGGCTGGGGTGCGCTCCCAGCCCACCTGGAGACCCTGGGACTTTGTCCCAAGCCCAGGGAAGACCCGAGGGAGCCCAGGGAGTTGGACACACTGGGAGGTGCGACCCTTTCTCTGTAGAACGGCCATTGGGACGGAACTGTGCCGCCCACCTCCCGCATGGCTGAAGGAAGCAGGGATGATGAAGAGGGGGATCCTAACACTGCCTTCCGGGTGGCTCTGACCCCGGGCAATGGCAGGGCCTCTCTCCGCAGCTTCTTCTCCCAACCTGTCACACCCTCTCATCCTGTGCCGGATTTTGGCACAGTGATGCCCAGCTTTGAGGTAGCCTAACTAAAACGCCCTTGACACCTAGCCTTCTCAGAGGAAACTGAGAACTTTCTTGTTTCTTGGGTGGAGGTAATGAAATGGAAGCCCCTAAACTGAAAAAACTTTCGCTCTCTGGGGGAGGAGAGATGAGGGGTGTTAGGGATTGGAACACCTCACTCTTACCAGGCTGGGGAAGCACAGGAGAAAAACAGCTGCCCTTACCAATGCCTTGGATCCCAATACTTACAAGTTTAATTCTGATAGGCAGTACATACAAAAATGTTCACCATTCAAAAGATACAAATGAGTGTAATAGGAAAAGTCATCTCTCTCAGCCTCCCAGTTCACCTCCTTAGAGGCAACCACTGTTAGCAGATTCTCTCGAATTGTTCTGGACAAAAATTACAAGCTTTTGCAAAAAGCCTACCCGCTCCTTCCTTGCTCTGCTTCTGTCCCCTGGCACTCCTGTGCACTGCAGACAGCTCCAGGAGAGCTGCCCCCCACGCCCCTGCGAAGTTCTTACTTGTCACGTCCCTTATCCCTAGTCCTGCCCAGCATATCCACCTTGAGTTCTGCTAGGCTGTCAAACTCAAGGTTTACCTGTCCTCTTTCCTTCACACCAAGAACCCCAGTCATCTCTCTCCCTGTCCTCCAAGTCCATCTTTTCCTCTTCGAGGGAGTGACTTTCACCTTTCTTTCCATTTCCTCCGCCACTACCTCAGGTCAGCCCCATATTCCTCCTCATTTGCACCACTGGGACTGCGCGCCTGCCAGCCTCCTGTTCTTCCATTCCTTGCCTCCAGCCCACCCAGCACTGCCACCACATCAGTCATCTAAGGCTGACTTTGACGTCCCTTATCTGACCCAAAGCCTCCCTGGCTTTCCACAGCCACTAAGTCACAAGGTGGCAGATTGCTGCTGGAGCAAGAGCCCATCAGACCCAGCAGATGGTCGTGTGTCTGAGACTTCTTTGGGATGACCTCAGCTCCCCTCCCTGCCCTCCTGCCAGCTCTCTCCTGTGAGCATTTGTCTGACCTTCTCTAGAATCCTAATTCCTTCAGCTCTCCTGTCTTCAGACTTTTCGTCAAATCTTCTAAATATTTGTCAGACCCTTGTCCCATCTCCATTGGTCAGAATCCTTCAAGGCCTTGCTCAAACCCTACTCACTCCCCAGTTGTTTGAAATCATTCCTTTCTCTGTCTCTCACAGTAATTTGTTTTCTTACCACTTACACAGATGTGTTTAATAGTCATTGGAGTGTTTGTCCTAGTTTCTCTTCTAGATTAGAGACTGTTAATTCCTAGCATATACAAAGCAAGCAATAATTTTTCCAGTTAATAATACTCTCTTAGCATTCCTCTTTTCTCTCCCTTCTCCCCAAAAGAAGAAGAAAGAAAACTCCAATAAACAGTAAAATACCTTTTTTTCTTATATTAGCTGTTAGTTTATTAAAGCAAATCTCACTGAAGTTTAAATAATTTACAGGGTTAACCCTTCTAGGATAATATGCATTTATTAAAGACAACTGGTGAATATTCCCATCAGGCAGGGAGGAGGGATGGGCCACACTGGGCCATTCTTTGCAGCAGCGGAACAGTGAATGATAACTCAGGTTTCTGAAAGGTTTTTTAGAAGCCCAGTGAGGATGCTCTCACTTAAGAATGTGTAAATATTATAACTGAATTTCTGGAGTAGGATGACCGGCCAGAGTAAATTTCACAGACGTTCTTCCTCATGCTCTCTGCTCTGAAGGGGCAGGAACACAGAGTCCTGAGAGCAGAAGGAACATCTCTTCCAAGTCCCCTGATTCTTTTTGGTCACTTGAGCCCAGATTTCTGTTAAAAGAGCTTCATACCTCATGTCTGGCCTGAGCCAATTGAGGTACCAGAAAGTGGGGTAAGAAGTTTGAGCCCCCCTTTTCTCCTCCCCCATAGACTTCACGAGGAACCCTGAAATAAAATGCAATGGGAGTAAAACTGTGTTGGCTCTGCCCAAACATCCTCAAGCCCAACACCTTCCTTTGTCAGCCAGATTGCTGTCCTTAAGCCCCTTCTACGGCTGTGACTGCTATGACCAGTTTTAATACTTGACGGTCCTGCTTCCTATAGAGATTCTATGAAGTATGCCCTTCCTCCACCCCACCCCCAACACTGTAGGGGCATGGAAAAGGGTAACTCAATATTCAAACAAGTGTTTGCTCCCCACCGCTTACTATGCCAAGCCCATTCTGGGGCTACAGTGGTAAACAAGAGAGACAAAGATCCTGCTCTAGGGCTTACCTTTTCTATTAGATGGACGACAGCCCATGTATTTGGCTGAGCCCCATGCTACCCAGTCTCAGCTGATGGAGAGAAGGCTGAGCTGGGACTTGGGCTCTTGAGTCCATCTGTGCTCCGTATGTCTCTAGAGTGATTTGCTCATCCTCATGGATCAGTTTCTCACCTCCAGACTTGGAAGGTTTTGGCAGACTGGCCAAATCAATGGGCATTCAAATCCTCTAAATGTGAAGTATTCATATGATTGGGTCTGGAAGTTTAATTGTGATTATAAAAGGAAATCTGATCAGTTCTGTGTAATAGCAAAAACAGACACACTTCTCTCTCCTGTTCTCCACCCCCAAGGAAAAAAAACAAACACCCTGGAAAGAATCTGAAGTTAAAATAAAAAGCAGCTGGCAATGGGCCCATCGTGTGTGATGATAATTAGACAAATGTTTTCCAAGTATGGGAAGATCTTGTGAAGACAATGGTTGGGGGGGGCGGTGTGTGGGAGGGAGAAGTTTAGGAAGGGGAATTTAGTAAAGCAGTGATTTCTGCCCGCCTGCACAGGGTTTAGGTGGCACATGATGGCACACAGTCTCCATTTTGGTACCTTTTATCATTTTTCATGCATCCTGGGAAGCAGATCTTCAGCTAAGAAGGTAAAGAAAAACTTGAGTCTTTGATTAACAAAAATTAAAGCCATGACTAGGCTTTGGATCAAGGTTGTGTCCGGGGCCTGGAAAGCCTCATCCTTCATTGTCTCAAACCTTTCCTGCCCCGAGGAAAAAGAGTTATGAGTATTAAGCTAAAGCAGCTCTTCTGCCATCTGGGGCTCTGACTTGGTTGACCCTCTCCCAAATTATTGTAATCTGGAGTCTGGAGTGGATATAGATCTGGTCAGGGTGGTGGTGGCTGCCTTCTGCTTCTGGGTGGCTTGGGATCTTCTGAGCAGGCCTGGGTGGAGGCCCTGGGGCTGCAGCGGAGGGAGCACAGTTACTTTTGGTAACCTGGCCAGCTCTGTGCAGGATTGGGGCCTCACTTTCCCCATCCCCATCCCCCAAGCAAATTTTACTCCTTAGAAATTATATTAGACATTTAGACCTTAGGGAGAATATTAAGGCTAGGTGTTAATTCACCCAGGGTTATTTACATTTTAAGCTTGGACTTTGATTGTAGAAGAAAGTAATTTATCCCCGTGTAAAGAATTTCCAGTATGTGAACTTGTGGAGAAGGCTCTTGATGGCCAAGGGAGTTGAGAGAGAAATAGGAAACTCTCTACTAAACTAGAGAGTACAGGGCTGGGGAGAAAACTGGTGGAACGCCCTGGGCCTGAGCAAGACAGAGGTAGCACCGTGGAAAGCATGTGAGTTGGAGGCAGAAAGAAGATTAATGGTGGGGAGATTACTTTCCTTTAATAAATGGACTCATTTATTTACCATGAACTCTCAGATACTTTGACCTCTCCCCTTCATCCACCCTCAGGTGCTACCACAAGTGCATGCTGGCCACTGACCCGAAGGACGGTGACTAGTCTGCTCAGAATCGGCCTTGGAAGCACTTAAGAACTGAGACGATTGCAAAGTGTGTTAGATACACAGAGTGCATTATGTCCCTGGGATTTACTGGTTCGAATCTAAAGAAAATAAAAAGCAGGTTTTTATTTTCTTTTTAATCAAGAAGTTTTCTCAAAATAAAAAACATTTTCTGAGTATAAAATGATCCATTTGCTGTGTGAAAATGCAAACAATTACAGAAAAGTATAAAGAAGAAAGGAGTAAAAAAAAAAAAAAAACCCTCCAAATCTGATCCAAAAGTAAGCCTTGTTAACATTTATGAGAACCATTTCTTTGGATAGTTTTCGATGCATTTAGGTTTGATACCTACAACTCAGAGTAAATGGAATAAGCCTCTGTGACAGGACCTGCACATCTTTTTATGTCCTGTGTCAATAAATGTAGATCTGCATCATTTTCTCTTTTTTTTAAAGTATAACATACACACAGAGAAGTACACAAATCATATGTGTTCAGTGTCACAAATTTTTCAGGAAGCGAACACACCTATGTAACCAGTAGTCAGATTAAAAACAGAACGTTTTGAGCTTCCCAGAAGTTTCTCTTCCTCCTTCCCAGTCACCGCTCCTTTTCAAGGTGCAGAGCACCTTGTTCTGACTTCTACCTACTGTTCTGACTTCTACCAGCCTGGGTTTAGCTTTGCCTGCTTTTGAACTTCGTATAAGTGGAATCATATGGTACAATTTCTTTATTTCCTCTTTCCTTCAACGTTCTGTTTGTGAGATGCATCTGTATACTTCCGAGTATCGTTTACCCACCCTCATGGCTATGTGGCATTCTATTGCATGACTGTAACCACATTTTACTTATCCAGTCTCCTATGGACAGACATTTGGGTAGTTTTCAGTTTGGGGCTGCTGTGACCACTCTTTTGCACGTTTTTTGGTGAGCATACATACACATTCCTGTTGGGCATATACACAGGAGTGGGATTGCTGCATCTTAGGGTAAGTGTATGTTTAGCTTTAGTAGATACTGCCAGATGTATAGTCATTTCTAATGGCAAGGCCACGGGGAGTTCCATTGTATTCATGCCCCGCATTTACTTCTTTCTTTAACCAGACTCCTACTGATGGGCATTTACTTTGTTTCCAAAGTTTTCTATTAGAAACAACAAAGGGACTAAATCAGTGGGAGGCTGAGAGATAAACCACTCTTTCCCTGCTTAAATTAGGGCTCAGGCCTACTCAAGTTTGTGTAGTTTAGGTGACTTTCACCAGTCGTGTCATTATTCATGCAATGAAGAATAATCAGCCTTCATCATTATCAGTGCAGTATTTTCTCTGATTACAAAGAAGAAAACCAAGTCAGGATCCACCTCTGGAACTGGAAACATCAACTCAGTCTCCAGTTCTCTTCATCCGTGAAGACTTTGAATGTAGGTGCCCTCTCTCGTGCATACTCTTTATTTCAAGATGCTGACGGCAGCCTTCCCAGACTTAATCTTCAGCATCACCTGCACCAAACCTTGGTGAGGTCATCATTGAGCTACAAGTCCCCAGTTACTCTCAGTGATACTCAAGAATCATTAATTTTTACTATTTAATTTCTTTACAATAGTTAATACAGGCACGTGGTTCAAGAATCAGATGAAATGAAAAGGTATGCATGTAGACGTCTCACGCCCACCCCATGCCCACCTACCCTGTTCCCCCGAGGTGTGTGGCTACTTTTATTGGCATATCTTGTATCCATTCAGGGTTCACACCAGTGTATTTCCTTTGTTCCATCCTTTTTAGTCAAAAGGTAGCACGCAACGTGCACTGCTCTGCGCCTGCCCGTCTGATGTCGCTCTATGTCCTGCAGCCTCGCTGCCTCAGCGCACGGGCTGCAACAGGGATTCAATGGCTCTGTGAGTGACGGAGAACTCAAAGGTATACCAGCACATCCTCTGCTTTTCAGTCTTCCCTTTCGTTAATGTTATTCCAGTTCCACATACATACACAGTCTCACTGGAAACAGCAGAAGCTGGGCCAGCCTTTCTCAAAGAAAGGAAAATGGAGCAGTTTGGATGTTTCCTCTCATTTTGATCTAGAAAAATGCTTTGGGGGGAGCATTTTCTTATACTGGCTTGAGTTATCCAAAATTGGTCATAAAAAGAGGGTTTGTGCCTGTTTTTGCCTTCACCAGTCATACTCTAGGCTCTCTTCTTCAACCACCCCCTTCCCTGAGCTGAAGGCTTACATTTTCCACTGCAGGGCTTTCTCTGTGCCCGATGCTGATCCGGGCTTTTCAAATACAGCGTAGTCAAGTAGACGAAGGAAGTTTCTGCTCTCCTGGGATTCACACTGTTGTAGAGGAGACATAGACCACAAGCAAAGGAACAAACAAGAAAACTTCAGGTAGTGCTGAGTGCCATGATGAAAACAAGCATGAGGAGGCCCAGGAGACTAGATGGCTACTTCAGGTGGGGTGATCAGGAGGGTCTCTCTGAAGAGACGACATTGAAAGTAAGCCCACCATGGGGAGATCGGGGAGAAGACTATTCTTTCATGCAAATAGATGAGATGAGGGTGATGTGGTTTAGAAACAAACTAAAGGTGTGGCTGGAGCATGTAGAGCATGTAGGAGAGTGAAATTCATCATCTCTCCTTCCAACTGGACTTGACCCTCACATTTCTCTGACCCTCTCAATGATGATGAGTCTCCTGGAAGCCCCATCAAGAACCCTTGCAGCCCGCTGTGTCTTCTCCCTTCCTTTCAGTCCCACTTCCAGCTAATCCAAAAATCTCTACCATCTACCTTTTCTACTTCCTCTGTCACTACTGGACACCACCCTCACTGCTTCCTACCCCTGTAGGTTATGCTGCACTGTAAAAAGAAATAAACCATCGAAGTGATTGGAGCAAATGACAATTTGACAGTAATTAGGCCCCAAAGTCTTAGTTTTGTTTTCATTACTTTTACATGGCTATGACCTAGGCCAAAAAAAAAAAATCTAAATAATTTCAAATAATCATTTTGGGACTTTGTATTCTGTTTGGAACTGATTGTTTTAATAGAGGGAGGATTGAAAGACAGGGAATAGGTAGCCCTTCCAAGTCAGGACAAATCTGGTACCAAGTTGGGCACCTGGGCTTGCATCGTATTTTTCTTTTCAAATGATCCTCTATGAGTATTTTGTAACGCGTGAGGTCAAGCAAATTGGAGTGTTTTTTACATTGTTTTTCTCACAGTAATTGTCACTAGCAATTCTTGACACTTGGTGGGCACTCAGTGGAGGTTTGTTGATTAGATTTTATTTGTTCACTCAGCAAGTGTTTTATTGAGCACCAACTGTGAGCCAGGCACTGTCCAAAGAGTTGGGGGTACAGCAGTAAACAAAACATAATAGATGAAGACCCTGTTTCAGGAGCTCCCTTTGCAGTGGAGCGCACATTTGTTAGAAACAGTGGGAGTAGTTATAGTTCATCCCCTTCATAAGGGGATGATCCTAGGAAAGTGTGTTCTTTACTACAGTTTTCTTGTACCTGTGAGAAAGTTTGATTAAAGTCTTTGGAAACCACTGATATGACTCCAGACTCAGCCTTTATCAGCCACATGTCCCTGTTTCTCTTTCTGAGCTTAGGTTTTATCATCTGAGAAACAGACATGAGATTACCTCACTAGAGGTATTGTGAGTATTAAGTAGGTAGTATATATAAAGTGCTGTGTCTGATATACAGTAAGTGCTTAATAAATGGTCACCATTGTTGTTATTATTACATGTTTTTTGAACATAATTAAAATGTATAAGGTATGGTTTCTGTCCCACTGGTGTTCAATATCTACTCAGAAGGCCAAACTAAAATGCAAGAAATAATCACCTAGCAGTACCCAAGAGGATATAATTAAGTGGTTTTGTAAATTGTAGGGTGTTAACTATAAATGCCATAGGAATTCAGAGGAGGAAAAGATGGATTTGAGCTGGTGGAGGGTTGGACTGGTGCCTGGCTTTGTAGAAGAGATATGAATGAGGATTCAGAGCCATACCCCCCTCCATACACACACCACCCCCAGGCCCCAGGGATAGGGACAAGGCAGGAGTGAGAAGCTGGCTGGTTGCAAAGGTAGCATCCAGTCGTAAGAGGCGTGGAAAGCCAGGCAATGGAATTTAGACTTGGTATGTAAAGAGAGAATAGGCACCAGCCTTAAAACTCCCACTCAGGTCAGTCTAGGTCAAGGAAGGAGAGAATAGGCCTCTCCTTTATTCTGGGTCCTCGCAGTGAGGAGGGAAGGCTGGGGGTAGGGGGTAATGGGAGGCTCTTAATTAGGGCTGGTGCCGGAAGATGCAAGACTCTGACAGCTCCCCACCATACTAATCAGGGATTAAGTTGGCTGGCCTGTGAAAAGCACTTCAAAAATAAGCAGTTTGGTTTTTAATGTTAATTTCAGGGTATAATGTAACCTACAAGTTTTAGTCCATGAAGATGGCATGTCCTATTTGGTTTGCCACTTTGGTGCAGGATGTTATAGGAGTATTTGGCAGGCACACAGAGAGAATTGATGTGAGCCTTTTGTGCATCTTTCCCACCTCTCTGCCACCTTTCTCACGGAGATGATGGTGGCGACAGGGCTCAGGACATTGATACTGCTTCTATACTTCAGGGCCAACTTCACAGTTTGGCCAGAGGATTCTATGATCTCTGCTTTCTGCTCTCTGCTTTGTATATGAATGACCATCACAAACAGCATTCAGAAAACATACAATCAGGCTTGCCCAATAAAATCAATAGGATTCTTCTTACTTAATGTTATTTAAATCTAGGAGACTCGAAGCATTTTTACAAATACTAACTTAACTTGGAAGCCTTCTTCAAACCAGGGGAAGGACACAAAATAAGGGTAGGCAATCCCAGAGGGCTGATTTTATCCTCATGGCTGGAAACCTGGGTGGGCATCAAGATGTAATAACCCAGTTAAGATATCAGAGTTGAGAAATTGTGCTCCTACTTTTCAGAGTATAAAATGAAAGCAGAGAGCAATCAGATCATCTAGGTTTGCAATCAGAGAAGCAGACTTTTGAAATCCTTCAACACTACCCAGCCGCACCCTGAGCAGTCATGGGTGGGATGATAACACTGATCTAGTCAAGTAGTGAACATAAAATTTACCATCTTAGCCATTTTTAGAGGTCCAATTCAGCACATTATGTACATTTGCCTTATGCATGCAACCTCCAAAATTATTTTGATCTTATAAAACTGAAACTCTGTACCCATTAAATGCTAACTCCCCATTTCCCTTCCCCCAGCTGCTGGCAACCACCATTCTATTTTCCATCTCCATGAATTTGGCTACCATAGGCACCTCATATAAGTGGGCTCACACAGAATTTGTCTTTCTGCATCTGGCTTATTTCACTTAGCATAATGTCATTAAGTTTCATCCATATTGAAGAATGTGTCAGAATTTCATTCCTTTTTAAGACAATAACCCCACTGTTTGTTTATACCACATTTTGTTTATCTTTTTATTCATCAAAAGACAACAAATGTTCATTTATTTTTAAGGTAAATATTTTTTAAAATTATTTTATTGTTGTTCCATTACAGTTGTCTTCATTTTCCCCCCACCACTCCCCCCCAACCCCAGTCATCCCCACCTCCCTCCCTTGCTTCCACCCCCACCGCTTGGTTTTGTCCATGTGTCCTTTATAGTAGTTCCTGAAAACCCTTCCCTCCTTCCCCCCAGTATCCCCTCCCCCTCCCCTCTGGTTACTGTCAGATTGTTCTTAATTTCAATGTCTCTGGTTATATTTTGCTTGTTTGTTTGTTTTGTTTATTAGGTTCCAGTTAAAGGTGAGATCATATGGTGTTTGTCCCTCACTGCCTGGCTTATTTCACTTAGCATAATGCTCTCCAGATCCATCCATGCTGTTGCAAAGGGTAGGAGTTCCTTCTTTCTTTCTGGCTCATAGTATTCCATTGTGTAAATGTACCATAGTTTTTTGATCCACTCACTTACTGATGGGCACTTAGGTTGCTTCCAACACTTGGCTATTGTAAATTGTGCTGCTATGAACATTGGGGTGCATAGGTTCTTTTGGATGGGTGCTTCAGGGTTCTTAGGATATAATTCCAGCAGTGGAATTGTAAGGCAAGTATTTTTTTAATTTAATGTTTTGTATAGGCTACATTACCCACGTGGTTCAAAATTCAAATTGCATAAAATAAATAAATAGTGAGTTTCTCTCCTGCTTTTGCCTCCCAGCTACTTAGTTCTTTTCTCCAAAAGCCACTAGTGTGATTCATTTCTTGCAGATCCTTCCAGAGCTGCTTATACATGACTGCACAAATGGTAGCATATCATGCACATTGTTCTGCGACTTGCTTTTTTGACATCTCTTGTAGATGTTTACATGCACAGAAAGTACACATGTGTTCATGCACACATGTCTATATATTTGCACAGGATTCTACTCCAGAGTTTATTTTTTAAGTCCTCTGTTGATAGATATTTAGGTTGTTTAAAATCTTTCAGTAATTTTGCAATCAATAAGTAACATTACATTGGTCATTTTGTACCAATGTCTGCATGGTAAATCTTTAGAGTGGAATTGCTTCACCTAATGTTTGTTCGTTGAAATGTGAGATTGTGACTGCCATTGCCAAACTGCCTCTCACAGGGTGGCATCCACCTCCACTCCCAACCTTGGCTTATGTGTTGAATTGCTCCGTTTTATTGTTTTTTAATCTAAGTAGCTCAGACTTTAGAAATGTTATGAGCTATGTTGTAAGCCCAGTGAAAAAAATATTCTTGTTCTCTTTCTCTCCTCTTCGATTTGGGCAATGTTCAGGCTCAACATCTCTGGCTCGGCTGATCTAAGTTCTGCAACAGGGAACATGGACGGCTTGGGGTGGCACTGGGATCCGGGAGCCTTTCCCTTGAGCGAACGTTCTTGTCCAATGGCTGTTCCATGACTTCTGTGAGAGGACTCAATGGTCTGCATATGGCATCTCTACAGTGGGAGTCCGCATCAAAAAACCCTCTCCACAATCAGTTCTAATTGGCCTTTTCAACTCCACCACCCAGAGGCCCTTCCTCCAGGCCAGGGACAGTCCTTCCTCACAATAGGACCCTCTGGGAAAGTCTACACAGTGACAGCCTGCTGGGCTCTTACTGGGGGAAAGATCAACACCTAGTAGTTGACAAATACTGGCTTTTTTAAAAAAGCCATGTCAGAGAGAGGTGTTTTGAGTTCCCTGATTTGCTCTGACAACAAAGGATCTAAGTGCCATTCAGTATTGTTGTAAACACAGAAGTCAGCATGACAGAGTGGGGCTGGGGCCCTGACAATCCCTTCCAGCCATGCACATAGTAGGTGCTCAGTAGGTACTCCTCATGTATCTCACTCAGTCCTCATAACCACTCTACCAAGTATTTTGTCCATTTTGTCATCAAAACTCACAAGGGGCAAAGCAATTTAATCCAGATGACGGAGCTAACTGATAGGAGGGGTCCAACTTTAAAGCTGCTGAGAGAGCAAGTAGCTTTATTGAGCTATATATAATTGACAAATAAAATTGTAAGATTTTTTAAAGTTGTGCTGTACCCAGAACTCCATACACCTTCCTGTTGCAGTCTTTGCTTATACTGTGTCTCCTGCCCCAAGTGCCTCCATCCTCCCCCTCACCCCACCCTATCTGGAGCAGGCCTATCAGGAGGCCTGTGACCAGCCCTGCAGAGATGCTGGTCAGCTCAGGCCAACTCCAGGCCCTCTGCTTCTGTCTCAAGCAAATCACAAATCTGGGGAGCATTTGGAGCAGCTGCAGGAAGAGTGAGACAAAAGAAAAATTGTACCCAGTGTTCATAGAGAGTGTTGGGTGTCCAACTAAATGTCAAGCACTTCCTTCTATCTGCCTGCCATTCCCCCAGCACCCTCCACCTCAGCCCCCTGGCCCTGGCTCTTCCCAGTCACCCTTGAATGGTAGCAGGCCTCTCTGTGCCCTGGGCTGCGCCCTCCTCCTCTGTGCAACTACCCTCACAATGGCTTAGAAAACTCTTTCCTTGTCTGTCAACAGCCTGGGGAGCATCTTGAGGCTGTATTTGATATTGTTTGACACTCAACTTTATAGCCACCCCCCCCCCCACACACTCAGATGAGGAGCTTCCTAAAGTTTGTTGACCTGAACTGAAATCGCTTACCTGATCCAACAGCATGAGGACAAGCACAGGAATCAAAGATGAAGCCAAAAGAGAAGCGGGCTGGTGAACAGCAGAGTCGGGGCAGCCATGACTTCTGCCCTCCTGGAGGCATGGTGCCCCTTTTCATGGGAGGATAGTCTAACTAAGAGGAATAGGGTCAGAGTAGACCATCCCTCAAGGTCCTGACCCAGGCCCTGCCTCTCCTGAGATGTCCACCCTGCCTTCTTCGACCCCACAGATGTCCTGCTTTCCTCTGACTCCCAAGTCCTCATATACGGCCTCATTCTTCCAGGGTATGACCCTTGACGTGCCTTATCTCTCCAGGTGACAATAGCTAACCCTCATAGAGCAGGTCATTTAACCCTCACAGTGAGCCTGCATAAAAGGTACTATTTGCATATCTTTTCTAAGGCACAGAAAGGTTAAGTAAGTTGCCTAGAGTCACATAGTAAGTGGTAGGGCTCAGAGTCAAATGCAGGCAGTCTGGTTTCACAGTCTATACTCAGTCATCCTAAGTGGAATGGAAACGCCTTAAAGCCCCCATTTCCACCCCTCTCCACGAACCTGTGGACCCCAGCACGGTAAGGATTTCAGGAACTTCCCCTAAAAAATAGTAAATTGCCTCAGATTGCTGCCTCAGAACTGCCGCTAACCTGGCTGTGTTAGAGTTTAGGTGAGGGGCCACCTGGACTTCAGAAACATGTCAGCTCTGATTATATCCCCTAACGGGTTTCATGGCCAAGGCCACTTCTGGGTGTAGACCACCACTTCCTTCTCCTCACTGTCTCCCCTTTCCTGCAGCTCTGGGCACATCTATCCCCTGCCATGAGGAAGACACCCAGCAGGCTCTTTTTCCCAGGAGTGTTAGTGTGTGTGCTTGTTCTCAGTAATGGCATGGTCGAAGCTGTACCAGCTGGAGGTTTACTAACCCAGAAAGCCCTAGAATCAGGCTTTTCCCATACCACCTTCAGTCTAGACAGTGGATACCAGAAACTGAAGCTAACAGAGCAGGCAGGTTTTAGGGGCTGGGGTGTCTGTCCTGGGATTGCTGAAGAAGTGGGAGCTACTGATGTCATTGCCTTAGCTGCGGGAAACAGTTCTTTAGCTTCACAAATGGGAATTTACACAGTAAATTACTGCCCTTCCATTCACTTACAGTTCTTAGGAGGAAGAGAGAGAGAGAGAGAGAGAGAGACAGAGACAGAGACAGAGGGACCTTCTGGGGCCACATGAATTAAGTCTTGGGTAACAGGAATTTCTGCCTCTCATGGTCCCCAAGGTGTAGTGCAGCTGAGCTTTTCCTCTCAGGGCCAGGCCTTTGGGGTTTGATTTGCATTAAGCACAGCGTTAGTGCTGGGAGTGTTTTGATTCTCATCTGGAAGTGGGTCGTGGCATTCTACTGCCATGCAGGCAAAACCCAGCCCCAAACACCACACAGAGACACACCAAGGTTCTCAACCAGCCATTTACTACTGGCCCTGGCCCGTCATTTCTGCACACCCCACCCCCTCCGAAATTGAATCAGAGTGATTTATGCTAGGTTAGAAGGAAGGAGGCTGCTTTTAGTTATTTCACTCCATGTGCCTCCTGCAGGGTGGCCAGCTGGTGAAACACCCGTGTGGGCTGCTCAGGTTTTCTCATTGATTTGCAAAAGCTCCCACTGATGCAAATGTCATAGCTGGTCTGGTATTCAGAGTTTAAATTCCTTGACTCGGGTCAACTATTTTGTGCAAACCGAACCTGATGACAGTCTGCACAGAATGAGTGAGTATGAACTCTGATTCTAAGATGACGTGACAGATCTTCAAACAAAGAAATCCTAACTTGCTATTTGCAATGGTCACCTGTGAGGTTGACACACTGATAGTTTTCTCGCTCAGAAGAGTTTTGAAATCTCTGGAACTGTAGAACTTATAGTACCTTCTTTTGCACACCAGGAATAGCAATGATTTAGGGTTTTTTGTTTGTTTTTTATCCTCACCCAAGGATATGCTTAGAGAGAGGAAGAGAGAGAGAGAAAGAGAATAAAGAGAAACATCCATGTGAGAGAGGAATATCGATCTGTTGCTTCCTTCATGGGCACTGAATGGAGACTGAACCCACAACCCAGACATGTGCCCTGACCGGGAAGTGAACCCAGGACCTTTTGGTGTACAGGACAATGCTCTAACCAATTAAGCCACCTGGCCGGGGCAAGATTTTGGTTTTTGAAAGTGGATTTAACTTTTGGAAACTGTCCTGAATAATTTGGAGCCAAGTCTGGTGAATCCGGCTAGTAATCAGCTTGGGGGATGCCATTTGGGACTTGAAACCAAAAAGTGTGATTATCAAGTGAGGTATCTAATATTCCTCCTGGACTAGCCCTGCAGGCCTCAGAAAAAAATAGAACTCTTTCAGGCAGTCAGAGCTTCTTAAGGTATTGCCATCGACTTTGAGGGCCAGTATTTACTTGGCTAAATGGGTTGTGAATTGCTTGGTGTTTTTTTTAATCAGGCTTGTTACTTAAAATATATGTATGTAAACACTCCTCCTTTTAAACAACCATGTGATTTTGTTGGCGTAAAAGCTTATTAACTAGCACTGTTTTTTCTGTATTTATCGTAGACCATTAATTTATTTCAATAGACCTACCATTGCTCCTGAGTTTTCCTTGGCAGCAGTCCAGTTCCTGAATGTACTGTTGAGCAAGGAGCAAGTAGTTTATCATAACAACGGGCTGGGATTTTTGCTGAGAAAAGCGGAGGGAGGTCGCATCTGCCCTGCCCTGCCCTGCCAGGCTAGCTGGGTCACAGACAAGGGGCAGAATTTGCTTTGGGCTCCTTTTCCATCCAGTGCAGACCCTCAGGCGAGGTCATCCCATGCCACTCAGCTCATTCACTGTGATTTCCTGAGCCCTAAACCTGAACCTGGCATTGGAACTGGCACCTGAGAAAGTATGAAGAGAGCATAAAGAGAATGCCACCTCGAGTGAGAGAGAAGACACGTCCAGTACTATGAAAGAGGGAAAGCCCCAATGGCAGGAGCAGAAAAGGAGACCCCAAAGGAGATAATATCTGAGAGGCAGCCTGCAGAGGTTGGCATTGGCAGGGTGGCCAGAGTCCAGGTTGGTGCAGAATTTGCAGCCACCCGCCCTTCCTCAGAGAGCCGAGTTCCCAGCCAAGCCCTGACAGCTGGCCCTGTTCTACGTATGGGATTACAGCATTAGGTGAGAAGTTAATCACAAACATGAATCAGCCTTGTTTTTTCCTTCTCAGCCCGGCTCCCTGAGCTCTGCAGGGGAGTGGGCAAGGGCCCTTGCTGAATGTACAGGAAATCATACTGGGGGGAAACATGAAGCCAGCTATTTCTCACCGGGGCCAAGCTGTTACCTGTGTTTTGACATTACAGGGGAATTTACTACGGTACATGGGAAGACAATCCCCTCAGTGTGGCAGGCAGGAAGAACAACCGATGCATGGGCCAACAGGTTTTTTGGGTTCCACCCAGGCTGTAACCACTGGGTGATTTTTCATTGCTGGGAGCCCCATCCCCGCCCCAACTCTGCAGCTGCCCTGGACTGAGCTGCTTCTAGGTCAGAACCCCTTCTTTGCTAAGGTTTCTCTTCTCTCTCCTTTCTCCCAGCCCAGATGGCCAGCTTATTTAGAAAACCAACTTCTCATCCAAACCAACAGCACTGAGTTAGGACCGGAGGTTCTGCCAAAACCCTTCCCTCCCTAACCCACTTCTGGAATGTCTGACACCTTCAGCCACCTTTATGTTCCCTTACAGTCTTACTACTTCAGCTCCAGAGCACCCCACTTACCACCTACTATTTGCAGTGTGGCTGTCACTTGCATGGTCTCCTCTGCTCTGGAGACCCCGTACCCTCTGCTTTCAGATTTGATAACCACCACCCCTCCGTCTGGAGGCTGACCAGATGGGACAGCCAGTCACTGAATGCTGTGCTTGGCTGAGAGTCATGCCCTCACGGAATATTTCCTCCCTTCTGAATTCTGGCTGCAAAGTCCTTGGTGGCCAGCAGTTCCTTACAAAGAGAAGGCCTCAGTGTCCTCAGAGGAAAGTAACTCTCATCAGAATCTTAGTAACTCTCAATAGGTAGCCAGGATTGCAAACTATTTCATTTCTTTGTTTCTTTCATTTCCTTTAACCATTAAAATTACTGCATGCAAATAATTAATTAGAAAATTTTGGCGACTTTGACTTCATAGGTCATTGCACAAGCCTACGGACATTCAAGAAATTCCATTTAGCTCTGGGTTTGAATGTCACATCTATATATGTAGCCAAAGAAGTCTGATTCTTTTTTTCTTTTGCCCTAAGAAAGATTCATCTGGGAAATAGGCAGTAGGGAGTGCTAGGACCAACTGCATTTCTTACTATTAAAACTTCAAGCAGTCCTGACTGGTGTGTCTCAGTGGGTTGGAGCATCATCCCATAAACCAAAAGGTCATGAGTTCAGTTCTCGGTCAGGGCACATGCCTAGGCAGGCACGCACAGGAGAACCGATCGATGTGTCTCTCTCACATCGATGTTTCTCTCCCCGTCTCTCTCCTTTCCTTTCCCTTTCTCTAAAAAATCAATAAGCATGTCCTTGGATGATGATTTTTAAAAAATTAAAGCAAGTCAATCCAGAGGCTGGAGTTGAAACACAAGGGGATTTTGGCAGTTTGACCCAGAAGGGAGAACCCGCAAAGGGAGTGGGTGGTCCAGAGCGCAGTGATCGGGAGAGCACACGGGAAAGGCTTGAAAACACCCAAGGAGCCGTTCTCCCTTCCTCAGGAAGAGAGCTGCCGCAGGAAAGGGTCAGGATGATGCATGTGACCAGGCATCAGTGTGTGTCCTTCAGCCCGGACAAACACACACCAGAGGTCATACACACACAATACCCTCAAAGGCAAAAATCACATGTTACCGACAAAGCCCATACTCACATCTGGGCAAAGGCAGAGAGATCACACACAGACATACACGCACACACTCACCTGAGGCGTCGATAAACAAGCATGCTGTCCAAAGCTGTCACCTTTATCTGCAACAGACTGCAGGGGTCTTCTCTCAGGCCTCTCCTGGTGTCTTTCAAAGCTAATTGTTTTCTCAGACCTCTGTTCTCACTCTCAGCACATCTGAGCACAGGAGCAGACCAGCTCAGGCAGGGTTTGCTAGGACTGGGAGGTTGGCATTCCTCAGAGGGAGGAGGGGTGTGGTGCCCAGGAGACCAGGTGCAGTGGGGAGGGGAGAGGGCTCCGGGCCTGGGGAAAGATGGGGGTGAGCACTAGCAATTTGGAAATCTCTGTGCCCTGACAACTGTAAGGCCAACCTCAGAAACCAGAATCACAAAACGTCCCGTGGAAGCTGGCAGCCTAGTGCTGGGGCTACCTCAGCCCAGGCGCAATGGCACACAGGGTGATGGTGGTGGATGAGGAGATTCAACAGTTAGGAGTTTCTCATCTTCACATAAGACTTGCAAACAAACCCCTGGGAAATTGAGGTCATGCTAGATTCTTCAAAAACCCTGCAACTTGGCCAACTTCTAACCCAAATTCTTACTGCTGCCCACCTGAAAGCCCCCAGAAGAGTCACCTGAATGAAGCCCTCCTGCCTCAGGTATAGCAGGTTTAAACTGTTTAACCGCTGGTGAATTCCAGGCCTGTTAAAACTCTCTTTCTGGGTAAATGAAGGAGATTTGGGGGAAATGTATTAGATTTCCTTTGTACTGATTCAAGTGAAAAAATTAGCCCTTTCATTCCATAGGATGGGTAAGAAGAAATGGACATTTATATTCAGAAATTGGAAATAACTTCAGTGAATTTTTCAGCTATTTTTTAAAAATACTTCCTGCTGCGGCACCAAGTATGTGTTCTAGTTCTTTAGACATCACACACATTTCATAGGCCCTCGTTGAAAGTGAACTAGATACACAGATGCCCCGTGGAAGGATCCGCGGTGAATGGAGCCAGTGTCTGAGGTCTCACGCTCACGAACCGAGGGACTGGAGTGATGGACACGGCGCCTGCCAACGGCTTCCTTGACCATCCGTCCTGCCTCTGCAGCAACCGCTCAGGTGCAGGAAAAGGGGGCTAAGGGGGCTCAGGGGGCTCAGGAGCCCCCCCCCCACTGCACCCCGTCTCCTGAGCACCACACCCCTCTTCCCTCTGAAAGAGAGCAACTTGTCACGCAGGCGGAGGCGGAGGCCTTTCCGGAGAAGCCAGAGAGTTTAGCCACCAAGGCAGTGGCTGCTGCCAGTAACCCAAGGGAGATCTCTGAATTGAAAAGAAAAATGTTGCAAATGTTCACTCCAAAAGCAATCCACTAATGGTCTACAACCCCCAGAAGGCCCAGCACCTTTTTAGATGCACGAGTGGCAGCCTGAACAGAATGGAGTTCCGTCCTCATCCAAAATTTATAACACAATCAATTCATTCAGTGTGTATCCCCAATTGGAAGAGAGTCTAAGTGTGTTTAAATGCTGATGAGACAGAACTAGCATAGAGAAAAAGAAGTTGAAGATACTGGAAAGAAAAAGGATGATCAGTGGAGAGAAAATTCCTGGAGGCAAGAAGCTGGAATCCAGAGAACAAGCCCAGGATTAGTCATAAATGGGGGGAGGAGCAGGGGCGGGGCTGAAGGCAGCTTCTCTTACTGTCTCTGGAAAGGAGGAGGAAAGCACAGGCCCTGCTGCAACTGGGTTTGTAGGCCTGGGGCTGGGAGTACAGGAGTCTGAGCCTGCTCACCTTCACACCCAGTTCTGCAAGTTAGGTGAGAGTTGTCCTATGTCACCTGAGTATTTTTGTAAGTGCAAAGCTTTATGGAATTGGAGCTGGACAAGGGGAAACGGGAATAATGGTCGGAAGGCAGGGTTCTGAAAACAGCAAAGTTGTACAACAGAATTCCCTACATGTGTATGGTGTAGTTTTTTTCCCCCCTAAACTTTTTGCTTTGGAGTTCTTAGAGTTCATCGGAAAAGCTGGCAAACATCCTGGGGATACCATCTCATAGAGCACCCAGAGAAGACAGGCCCTGCCCGCGGGGTTCCGGGGCCTGAGCCCTCAGTCCAGGAAAGTCTCCAGGGGCCATGGAGGAGCGATTAGCCTGGGCCTGGGAAGGATGCCTGGTGCTCAGCCAAGAAAGATGCCAGGGGAGCTGCTGCATAACAGATGCTGTGTGAAATCCCTTCCATGTGACCATTCAAAGGACGTGCTTTCTCTATTGATTTAAAAATGAGATAGTACATACCCAGCTGGTTTCAAATGAGACTTCCTCGCACTTGGGATTTGTTTTTACAATGCTTCTGGCACAGAGTAGTTGCACAATAAAGACTCACCGAATGAATAAATACATGAGTATCTACAGGACCAGAAATTGCCTATAGAGAGTAAATGGGAAAATAAGAAATCAGTGGAAATCCACTGAAGCAATTTCTACATCCTCTCAATGCTTAGGGATTTAAACATTAATTTTACATTTGAATTAAGGATTTTAAATCCTACCACCCACCCACTGTTAACACCTTCTTTATATAGCCTTTTAGATATTTTTTTCTATGCACACATTCTTTTCTTCCTCCAACTTTACAGAAATGGAACAAAGCACATCTTATCCTGTGAGCTGCTTTTTTCCTCTTAGCAGTTGCTGATAGATATATTTTTCCAATGTCAGTAGATGCCATTTTAGTCCAATTTGAGACAGTGACAGTGGATGCCATGGGTAGACATAAGATTGTCATGCAACGGAGTGTGGGATGCTAAGAGGAGAGGAGACCCTGGGGGACATCTGCATTTAAGGGACAGGCAGAAGAAGAGGGACCAGGAGAGACTAGAAAGCGGGCCAAAATGATGAGGGGAAGGCAGAAGTCATATCACAGAAGAAAGGAAGGAGAAAATTTCAGGGAGGAAAGAGCCAATGGTCCAAACTCCTAGGAGGTTCGGGAAGTTGAGAGCTGAGAAGTAAAATTTGGTTCGGCAAAAGAGAAGTTACTCACTTTATACTTTCCCACTGCCCTAGTCACGTTATGAAATGAGAAAAGAGAGTCTTGTTCTATGTACCAGCTGGACTGATAATTCCTTGGCTTAAAGTAATGGTACAAAGTTTGTGTTTTGAAAGGAAGTTGGTTAGAATTGCATTTAGCTGCATTTAACAGAACCCTAAATAAAAAGTCTTAACTAAATGGGTTTTATTTTGCTCAGCTGAGAAAAAAGGTTTGCAGTGGGAAGTCAAGGGCTGTTACAACTGTTCAAGGGAGTCATCGAGGACCCACACTGCTTTTAGTGGCTTGTTATTCTTCGTGTGAGAATTTTATCCTCATGGTTGCAAGGTGACTGCCCTGCTTCCAGCAATCACGCTTGCATTCCAACCAAGAATAAGACAGAAAAAGGGTCATGCAAATTCCCGTATTGTCTCAATCTATACAATTTCATCAGAAGCCCCACCCTGTAGACTTTACTTACATGTCGTTGGACAGACTGGGTGGCGTGGCTGTTTCCATGTATAGGAGAGCTGAGAACGTGAGAATTTTCACCTGAGCACATTGCCAACCATTTCTTCTCACAGGGAATAAGAGAACAGATACTGGGGAAGCAACCAGCAGTATCTTTTGCGGGGTGATTATGTGAGAAAGCTTAGGCCTGAACATAACAGCTTGCAGCCTACTTAGATTTATTACTTTTCTTTGTGAGAGACAAACATTAAAGCAATCCATTTGATTCTAATTCTAACAGAAAGTGAAGAATAAATCACAGTCCTGGGCCTGTTTTCCTCATGAAGTGGGGCAGTTAGAAGGATCAGTGTCAGCTAAACCTCTGTGTTCCAGCTCTTTTGGTTTTCCTGACAAGGCCATCATATATTTTTTTAACAACTAAGCTCCACCATGCAAAAATAGATGGAAAAATCCAAGCACAGCCAGTTGCTAGGAGACCTGAGGGGCTTTGCTGGGTGAGATGTTTGGGGTGTGTGTGTGACTATTTCTCTGGCGTGATGACAGACACACCGGAAAACTGTTTCATCTCCGACGTTTACGGAGGTGGGCAGAGTTTCAGCTTGAGCAGAGAGATAGCTATCCCAACACCAGGTTCTGCAGGAAGAGCTGCCGCCAGTTCTCTGAGGCACAAAGAGACTCCAGACTGCTGAGGAAGAAGAGAGGTTTCACGACCCTTCTTCGTCAAGCAGTCACCCTGCCAGACCAGTTCCCTTTTCTCCGAGAACCTTCTGCCCTCACCCTGTTAAGGCTCCCTCCCCAGGGTGCTAGTCCCAAACCAGCGCACTACTAGGAGAAATGATCTGCGAGGCAGCCTGTGGTGTTTGAGGCGGTCTGCGCATGCCTAGATAGATTTCCTTTTCCTCCAAGCACCCCCTCCATTTCTCTACCTGTCTCCCTGCCCCCCACATTGCTAGAATAATATCTTTGTTAGCTAAATGGAGCCCATGCCAGATGCAGTTCATCTAAGTGAGCAAGTGCTTTCTGGGACTAGGCCTACAAAAGAAAAGCTGAGCAGAGCTCGGGGAATGTGCCAAGCCCTGGCTGCTGGAAGGGAAACCATCTTATTTTAAGAGGACTATGCGTGCCAGCCCGTGGTCAGACCCCAGGAAGAGGCAGAATCTCTTCGCAGATCTTCACTCCCGCCCAGCTCTCCCTGGTCAGCACCCTCCAGCTGAAGGTGAGACATGGCTCTGGGGAAATTCCACTCTAATTCATTTAAGCAGAATAAACAGAGCTCCCGCTCTGAAAGATTTGGCCCTGAGCAAAAGGCACTTGGAGTCTGTGCTGGGACACAGATGTCCACGTGAAACGTAGAAGAAAACCCCCGAGTCAGGTGACACGAGAGGCAGCCGCTCTGACACCAAGCCAGGGAACCTGAGTAGGTGATTTCACTTTCTCGTCTTGGTCTCCCATCTCTAAAGTGGCTGCTGTGCTTCACAGAGCCCTGAGGACTGCAAAACTCCTTAGACTTTCCACAGATATTTGATTTAAATTGCATTAAAATGTTTTTCCAATTGTATGAAAAATAGAAAACAATCAAATATCACATATGCCAAACTGTAGCACGCTGAAGACAGCTGATGTATTTAACCTCGGATGCAGTATGTCCCCAGGTTGCAAGGAAAGTTATCTTACACACACACTGTTACATGTGCAGCTACTTATCCAAATGAGGATTGGGGTTTTTTTTGCCTCAATATTTTGCAACCAACCATTTCAGAAATAAACTGGACACAGAGGCAGACCTGACTGCTTTTATCCATCTAACTTCAATTTGGGGGATCAAAATAGCTTTGTTATACTCATTGCTTAACCTATAATTTAACTTCATTTTAACTTCAAAATGCATTTTTCACACTAGTAAAATAATTCTTTGCCTCATTTTCTGTGTAGGTGTTCTAATACGGTTATTTTACTGAACAGTTTGAAAATCATTTGCTAAGAGATTGCTAAGGGGCCTCAGCTATTGCTTTGGAAGTTTTGGTGACTGAGCGCCCTACTGTGGGCCAGGCAGTCGCTGAAACAGGATTTCTCAGGGAATGGGCAACAGTGGGCGGAGGGGGTTTACGGAGGGGGGACAGTTCATGGAAACTTGCACCTATCGAGTGCTTAGCAAATGTTTGTTGAATGTTAGAGCTGAGCCCTGGAAGGGGGTATAGGTCGGTTCTAGATTGCTGGAGATTTGGGAACCCGCAAGTGGGCAAAGAGGAGGCCGTGGCATTGCCAGATAAGGAGCACTTCAGGCTGGTTGCTGTGAAGTGGTTATAGGGCAGGGGGCCCAGTGAGAGAAAAGAACAGAAGCACTGGGGCTTTAAAGAGAAATCTCCCAGCTAGTCAAGCTTGGTCCCCCCTAATCCTTGCCGATAGTTTCAGAAAATTGTCTGTTTAGGACCATGGCAGAGATGCTGCCTGTTTGGCCAGGAGAGTCTTGTCACCTGCTGCCCTTCCCCTGGGAACTGGAAGGGCCAAGAATAATCTCCCATTACTGTCCCTTCATTCACACAGCTGTCAGTTGAGACAGTGATTGTCACCCTGTGCAGGAATCACCTGGAGCCCTTGGTGACACAGATTCCTGGGCCCCTGTTTCAATAGGTTTAGTGTGAGGCCTGAGAACGTTCACTGCTCACAAGCTTTCAAGTGAGACCAAGGCTGCTTGTCCCTGAACAACATATAGAAGCACTGACTTAAATATTGATGAGATACTTAATATGTCCTCAGCACCACACGGGGGGCTGCAGAAGACAAGAAGAGAAACTCCTTGATAGAATAAATGGAACAGAACACCTTCCCTCATGACCAGTGGGTGGCAGAGGCTGAAGACAAACCTCTGATTAGGGTCCACAGGATGGAGGCGGGAAATCCCAGGACACGGAGACATAGGGGGCAGTCCCAGCCCCTGACCTATATTCTACATGATTGCCTATGCCAGAGACAAATTGAAGATGAAAAGCAAGGTCAGGCCATGAGCAAGCCCTTGTGACACGAGCATGAAAAGTGAGGGAGAAACAACAAGTGCTCAGACAGCATTCCCCAAGGTGGGGCCAACAGGACATGATTATCTGAGTGGTGTGATGAGGAGCCTTCTTGAAAGTTCTGTTGAGAGGAAGAGTGTTCATGTCAAAAGCAAACCCTAACCAACAGCTGCAGACAGAGCCAGAATGATCTGTCTGTTCACTGACCACTCACTCTCCATTTTCTTCACATGTCTCTTGTTCCCACACCGAACACCTTTCTTTGGCCAGAGAGATGCCATGATGCCCTCTTGTCCCCATCCCTGGTTCAAAAAGGCATGCTGCAACTTGCCAGGTTCTCATAAAGAGCTGCCGTCCTTCGATGGAATGGCCAAGGATCTAAGGGCCCAGGACGAAGTTTCGCCAACATGGTGGTGAATGGGGCTCTGTTATTTCCAAGTTTGCTGTTGTGACCCTGGACTAAACCTTCTGAAAGAGACAGACAGACGTCCCACAGTGCAAAGTGTTGTGTGTTATGGCTTCATTTGGGGAAATTCTATGATTCACCTATATAAATGCATTACAATATTTTTCTTTCTTTCATAATTTAGCTGCAGGCATTAATTAAAGCATCAAAGAATGTATTTTGACCTATAAAATCTTCATAAGCTGCCAAAGCAAAAGGAAAAACTTTTGAGCATTTGGAACTTCAAAAATGCATTTTTTTAAATTACCATATTGGAATCAAACACTTTTCCTTAGCAAAGTTAGATTCCAAAAAGGAAAACAAAAACTGAGGCATAAACCAAATTGCTTTTAAGAATTATCCTGTGGCAAGGTTATTTGTTTTACTTGGAAGGAGATCCAATCTAGAATGTGTTTGTGCCGAGTGATCCATATTTACATGTGGTAGAGATAGTCCTCAATGTAAAAAAGAATATCACAAAGCTGATTTTAAAGCCAGCGTTAAGAGCTAAGAATATACTTTCTCATAGAAAAAATCGTGATACACGGTGGAAAGAGTGCCAGGATGGGTGCGCCCCCGGCTGCACAGCCCATGATTAGGCTGAACAATTGGGTAAAGGGAGCTCGCCTGAGTAATGGAGCCTGATCTTTCCAACAGGGACTGTGGGGAAAGGGTTCGCTAGACAGGGCGAGCACACACCCCCTTTCCTGGCTGCCTGAGTGTTGGAAATGAGCTGTTTTATTTTTTCAAATGAACGCGTTTATTGAGCATTTTACGTGCCAGACATTCTGCTGGGCCAAGGGATACAAGGAACAAGACTGAAAGATGCCTGCCTGCCCTCAGGGAGCGAATGTTATACGGGAAGGATAGAAGATTTAATAAAGATTTACAAGTGAGTGGGAGCTTCTAACACCACAGGAATACCTGACTCAGACTTGAGGGATTAAGGAAGTCTTCCCAGAAGAAGCGACATCCAACCTGAGACCTAGAGGTTGAATAGCAGCCAGATGAGGGGGTCAGGGGGTCACAGGGAAGAGGAGCCTTCTCCAAGCAGAGGACTGTGCACAGAAAAAGTCCCCAGGACATGAGGCATCAGGCTGGTGGGGTGGGGGAGAATGTGATGGGTTCTATTTTGAAAATGTTGATTGACATGTCTATGAGACATAATTTGTGCTGTAGACAGTTGGGAATGTGGCATGCAGCTCAGGGGGGTGGTCTGAACATGGGAGTCATCAGCGTGTGCCTAGTGAGAGGGGACCAAGTCACCCAGGAAGAGTAAGACCAAAGAAGCCAAGGAGAAGAGTCAAGACAGCAGAAAGAGGTCACCAGAGTCAAGGGCTTTGGGGAGGTCATGTAAGCCAAGAACTGAAGTGTCCATTGCGTTTTGTCACAGTGTTGCTGGTAATTGGGGAAAGAGCAGTTTCATAGGGAGGGGGTGAGCAGAAGACAAAGGAAGTGTTGAGGAGAGAGTGGAAGATGAGGACACAGGAAGTAGGCAGTACAGGCAGCTCTTCCCGGAAGTCTGCTGAGAGAGTGCAAAGCTGGAGTGGGGTGTGGGTTTAGGGAGACTATTTTTTTGTTTGTTTAGATGGCAAAACATTAAAGGAGCGAGGCATAGAGGTTGAAGATACTGGAGACAGAGAGGGAAGAAGCTAAAGTGAGGTTGCTGGAAGTGGCTGGGATCTATCAGGCCAAGGACTTAGCCCCTGGGAGCAGGGCAGTAGGATAAAAATGGGGGCATAGACTGCTGGCAGAATTGGTGAAGCTGGTGGAGGGAAGCAAAGTAGGAGGGAGGAAGGAGGATTAGAACTTGAGGAGAATGGAGGGCTGCTGCCCTGTGTGACTCCTCAGGTACCTTTGTGTGCCTCTTTCCTCAGCCCCCCAGGGCCACAGTGACACCTGCTGCTTAATCTTCATGCTGCATCCTTCCACCCCTACCTGCCACTTAGAAATATCCCTTTCTCATTCTACCTGACTGGGCATTAGAAGGGAAGCAATCTGAGCCAAAAGGTTTATGCTCAGGTCTGAAGGACTGATGGCTCAAAACCTATTCGAGGCATTTGCATTTCTGTGGAAAGGATCTTACTGTCCTATAATCTTGACTTCAAGGATTTTCAGGTAGAGGAACAGATGGGACTGAATAGCTTTAGTCATCCTGTAGGCCAGGATGGCTGTCTGGGGTCTGCCTCCGAGGGTACCCTTTATCCACAAAGTGATCTAAAGGACAAGTGCCAAGGAATCAGAAGGCTCTACAGAGGAGACATTGTGCATCCGACTTCGACTGCGTAGTGTGGCTGGAACCAGATGCCCCATCAAACTTCTGCAGGCTCTCTCAGCTCTAGCTCTCGCAGGCACTGGAATGGACCAGAATCCAGAGATCATGGCTCCTGAAACAACCTGTAGAATTCAAGTCGGCAGCCAGGGTGAGCCTGACCTGCACACGCACACAACCCTCCCGTGTTAAGCTCACAGTAGGTAGTGCACATAAGCTATAAAGCAAACACCATTGACCACTGGCACTGACCTTGCAGACAGTGTCCACTGCTGGTAATGGTAACAACTTGCAATAGGTCAGCACTAAAGAACACTTTATTCTGTCATCCATCACTGCAGTCTGGGGCATTGGAACTGTTAAAATATGTTTAGGTTGGAAAAGTCGTTAACCCAGTTTGTGTGCAGTATACAAAGTGCGGGGAAGTGTGTGGGTGCCCCGGGTCCTCTGGGCGCAGCTGGTCCAGCCCACATAGAAACGCCACCTTTCACAACCCTGAGGTCTGCCAGCTCAGGTGTTCAGACTGGAAGTCAAAGTTCATTGCATTTTGAATCAGAAAAAAATTTTTAAGTATTTTATTGATTTTTTATGTTAAAAACAGGCTCATCGTTAGGAGTTTAGAAGACACAAAAGGCCCAAAAACAAAACAAAAGTTACCTGTAATCCAAAATCCCTGGAATAATCACTGGAGTCTATTTTGATCTATTTTATTTTAGTCTTTGACCTCTCTCTCTTCCTCTCTCTCTCTCTCTCTCTCTCTCTCTCTCTCTCTCTCTCTCTCTCTCGTTAGGGATCATATCCCAACATAATTGTGTGCCCTGCCTTCTTCATGAACTAAATCAGGAAATATCAAAGCAGTACAAGAACCTTTTTATTTCCACATTTTCTCCTTTATTTCTGTTTGCATCTTTCCCTCTCCCTTTTGCCAATATGTCTTTATTTTGGAGTACTTCCATTTTTATCAAAGTTCAATTCAAGATGTAAAACAGTTTATGCTTTTTGAGTTGCATTTCCTCCCCACACTTGTTAAAATAGGCTAGTAAAAAGTAAAGTTTTCCAGATTATGATAGATCCACCTCCAACTATATAACTGGTTCAATTTAGAGTCTTTGGATAATGATCTGCCACCATATGTGGGATTTAACTTGAGGTTTGCATAAAAATGTGTCTTGGATTAACTGACTATGCCACAGGGCCAGGTAGCTGGTTTGTTTCTAGAAAGTTAAAGGCCTGACTTTTGTTTGGTGCAGTTGGGAGAGCTTTCTGATGAAGGCAAATAAAACAAACAATTAGGGATGTGACTTGAGGTGTGGCCTCCTCCAGATAGCAGTGTGCTCTGTGTTCAAGATTTCCTACAAGGAAGGAACAATGCCTTGGAAGCAATTATCTTATTTAAGCCTGCACTTGTCTGGGGAGCTGAGGTCAGCCACAAAGCCATTGGAAAAAAGGAGCTGTCTGCCATAAAAAGCAGTTTCTTCGGTGGTGTGTGGGGGGTCAGTTTGAATAACTTTGCTTTTGAATTGAGTGACCTCTTGAGACCAGAGACAGTGTAGATTAAACACAGAGAACCTCAGGACTCAGCTGGCCCTCTCCTTTCAAATCACTCCCATTTCAAAACAAAAACAAAAACAGAAATACTTTAAACTTTGCTTTCCAAAGCCAATGCCCGCCCCCAAAACTGTCTGTTACTGCTTCTGCTTGGATTATTTTCATTTGGGTTGTGTTTTTCTGACCGAAGGCCAGACCCTTGTCTTTGTGTATTTGTAAAGTGCCATGTCTACTTACTAGTCTTTAGAAATTACAGACAAAAACAGAAATGCAAGGGAAGCTGGCAGCTAAAACCTTGCAGATTTTCTAAACCAATGCTCTGTCCGAGAACCAGAATGGAATATTTTTACAAGGCAATGTTGAAACATTCTAATCCCAAGAAACCAAATTAAGTCTACATTAGCTGAATATAAAATAGTGGCCAAAGTTGGCAGGGTGTCTGCCACTCACATGGCTTGTCGTGATGCCATGTTAATGAGCTGTTGCTCTGCGGTCAGTATAAAAGGGAGCAGATCGCTTTCAGTGAGTGAGCCTCACGACAATTTCATGACAGCGATTGTTGAGTTTAGACTTCAAGCCACCCTCTGTTCGTTTCTGTGCCAGCCTCCTGGAGATCCAGAAGTTCCTTAAGCATGATGGTTTTCATCTTACGACGTGTATCTGGCCGTGCTCAACTTGCAGAATTTAGGAACCATGGGAAGGCGAGCCTATCTGGAGAGACATAGAAATGTGAATGTTTGGAGTCAGCTGCGAGGAGCTATGAGGCCAGGTCAGCACAAGAGGAAACAAAATGGAGGCAAAGTGGTCAAAGCACAAATTCTCCCTCCCTCGTCTCCCCTTCCCTTCTCTTCTTTTCCTTCCTTCCTTCCTTCCTTCCTTCCTTCCTTCCTTCCTTCCTTCCTTCCTTCCTTCCTTCCTTCCTTCCTTCCTTCTCTCTCTCTCTCCCCTCCCTTCATTGATGCTAGGTATAAAACACAAGGTCTGTAAAATCTTCCTTTCTTAGAAATTTATTTTCTAATTCTATAGGACTAGGTATATTAGATGTTGCCTATCATTTAATAATATACTTATGGACTAAAGGATGTGTGCTGTATAAAATCAGCCACTTATGTTAAAGTAGCTTCTCTGCCTTCATTTTTTCTCATTAGCCTGAATAGAAAGGCCTTTAAAATTGATTTTGTAGAAAGTATTGGAATGCTTTTGTTTGGTATTGTATGTATTCAATAAAGTATTCAATTAGTGTGGGGGGGTTGGGGGTCTTTCCTCCTCCTTTCTCTTTCCTTCTCTCCCCTCCTTCCTTTCAACTGTATTTTGTAGTAAATTGTCTCCTCCTCACTTTGACCACAGGTATCACTTCAAAAAGACAGAAATAACTAAAAAATGACATTTGGGATCTTAATGCCATGAACTCTCCTGCTCAACCAAGTCTAGGAAGTAATTCATATGCAAGATATGGGCTGGACCACAGAACAGACCTTGGAAGGGTTTGTAGCTAAATGTCCTAAGTGTCCACGGGGAAGCAAAACAGCCTAGCAAAACTCCTTGGAGCTGAACTGCCCTGAAGTGAGCTGGCAGCCCCTGGGCAGCTTCTGTCACCAGGGTGCTAGACCTGGCCAGTTAAGGCATGACTTTTAGCCGGAAGCATCAGTATTGAATTCAGTGACCCAGGCAGCAGCAGAGGTCATTGTAGCGGAACCCAAACAAAATCATCCCGCATGGAGCACTGGGACCTTTTCTTAGAGAGGCCCTGGGAAATCATAGGCAGAGCCCAGTCAGAATGTAAACTCCTAAATGTTACTTTTCACTGTAGGGATCAGTAACTGAAATATTTAACAACACGCAAACCTCCCAAAAATAAGGTTTGGAAACTTACAGTTGAGCTTTCATCACGGATTTTGTTCAAAATGTACATTGTTGAGGGAAAGCAGTGAAAATACATGTTTTAGAACAATTGTGGCTATTACTAGAGGATTTTTTATGAGAAACATTGTTCAATGTAGTCTCATTTCATTTCTAAAAATAGACAAATAACAGAATGATTCACAGATGTTGATTTATGAGGAAAATAGTGAATTATATAAATCAAAATGTGAAGGAAGGGTAGAGGCCCTCGCTAGAAACCATTCCATAAAAAGCACCTCCTTCTTCCTGGCTTCCCAGGAAATTCCAAGTCCTGGCTGGGCCTACTGCACGTGGGCTGCTGTGCACCAGGACAGCAACAGGCGGCCTGAGTGTCCAGGGCGACACTCCCTGTCAGAAATGAGCCAGGGTAGGTGTGGATTCTCTAAAGTAGCAGTTCTCAATAGTTAGTTCACGTCACAATCACCTGGAATGCTGGTAAAATGCAGGTTCCCAGGCCCCACCTCTAAAGACTCAGATATAATACTATACCTAGGATGGAGCCCAGAAATTTGCATGTTAAACCTGCATCACAGGTCATTCTGCTACAGGTGGAGCACAAACCACACCATGAAAAACAGTGCCTCTGAGGGACCCCATCCACGTCATTCTCCCGCTGTCACATCCTGCCTGCAGTTGCCAATTGGGGTTCATCCGGTCCATGCAGTGGTTTTATTAATACTTGAGGGAGTCTTTAATACCCACATTTTGGGGAGCACAAAAGGAGTAATTAGAAAAGACAAAGCCCACATTATACATTGAGACTGTAAACTATGGTACTATACAATTAACTTAAGCATAATTATGTAGGTCAGACTGCCATTGATAGAGTAGGGTTCCGGAAATCCACCTAATCCCTGCTATACTGTATTATTGTCAAAAGATTTACTGCCCCTCCTGACTGGCCCCACTGAGTGGTTGTCCCTGGGAGATTGAGCTCCCCAAACCATTGCAGGTCTACTTGGCCATGTGACTTGTTCTAGCCAATGAAATGTGGTGGGAAGGGGTGGTGCCACAGGGAACAGAAGCTTTAAAAGCTAGGGTGTGGTTACACATTGTGAGGAGGACCTTTGTGGGGAAAGCAAGGTATACAGCCCAGCACAGCCTGCAACAGCCAGGTTCAGGACTGAGAGTTAAACTTTGGCTGTTGAAAGACCTGGGCCCGCCGAACTGTTTGATGCTGCCACAGAACTTAGCAAAACCAGTCACTAACAGGGCTAATGGGGCTCCTCTTTAGTATTGGTGAAATTGTAAGCTGGCTGTGGCTAAAGGAGATGTCCCGGTCCTGATTCTCCCTGAACTTTTCTTTTGTCATCTGAATTCTTTGTTTTTCACACCAGTATGTGCTTCCTCTTAAGGCCATATTTAATATTAACTGCAGAAAATTGAGTTGTCTTGTATTAGAATAAATGCTCAAAGTTCAGAGTTGAAATACCCAACCTTCATCAGCTATATAGCCATGATTTAATTCTTAATTGCACAGAATTTAGGAAATTCTTTCCAGTTCTGATAAACTCAGCAGAGTGACTGGCCACCAATCACTGATTAGCAGGACCCCAATCTCTAGGTGTAGAATCATAGTTGTCCAACTTTTTGTTCCAAGCATATTGAGTTTAGTGTCTCCATGGAGCTACGGTGCTAAGAAATGGTGTTTATTTGCCTCTATTTTGTGGTAAGAGAAAATTTTTCCACTTGAGACCAAGCTTTTAAAGCATGAATATGGGCTCTATAATATTTCCTGTATGACATTATCAAATATCTCTGTGGGAGCTGGGGTTTAATTGTTTAACCATTTCATGCTCCTGACTGTGTTAAGCCAGTGTCCCTATGTCACTTGTCACTGTCAGAACACACTTGCGAGTTCAGACAGGTGGGAGGAAGGGGGTGGTTGGGCCTCACTCACTGAGACTCTCCCAGGCCTCACAACCCATTTAGCTCCGGAGCTAAATGTGGTAACGAGTGTTCATCACACCTAGATTTTTGCCATGACAACTTCCAAGTTTTTTATATTGTTTTGGGCTAAGACCCTAGAACTAGCTGAAGCATGGACAAAGGGATTTATTCAAAGACAGTGGTTTACAGCTTGGCCTAGAAAAGGCCTGAGAGAAGGAAGCAGAGAGTCAGGGGGTGCCAGCCTGATCCTCACTCTCCAGATCTCTCTCCAAGTCTCATCGTCACCGTCCCCTGTTCCTCAGTCTCCGTGATGGGGTGAAGCTGCCCACAACCTCCACAAGCTGCGGCTCCAACCTCAAGCCTCGGAGGAATCCCTTTATTAGTCTCCATCCCAGGGTCATCAACTCAACAAATATTTATTGAACACTCCCTATGTTCCAGGCACTGTTGTAGGTGCTTGGGATACATGAGGAAATAAAAAAGATTCCTGTGGGGTGGGAAATGGGAATTAGAATTTTGTCCCATGAATATGGTTGCCAGGGGCCTACCCCTATAAAGCTCACCAAGAGCCTCAGTAAAATAGTCATTGTTATCTGAGCAGACATGGCAGAAGGTGACATTCGCACAACTGAAAAGAAAATGCCAAGTGGAAAAATCGTGCCTTTTTAGTTCACTCACATGGGCGTGATCTCACGCAGCATTTTTCATTTGTGTTTCATCAGTGCATTACAAGCCTAATGTTATCATTCCTCATTAATTCTCTTCACTTAGAACTAGTTTGGTGACTCATGCTGTTAGCTTCATTTCACAGAGGAACAAAAAAAGCAACAACAACAACAAAAAACCCAGGGGCAATAAAAGAAAGAGTTAGATGAAGTCAGTGCTGCTTGGGCACCATTCCTAAGAATTCTTTTGAAACTAATGATTTTGAAAACACAGTCAAATGACCACAAGCGTTCACTTCTGGAGGGAATTAGAAGTTTTCTCGCAGTATTTCTCCAAGCTGTCTTATCCAAAGCTAACCTATTCTTGCAACACATTCTGTTCAACTCTGGGAAGAGAGGTGGAGGTGGATGGCATTGCTGGAGTAGGAACTGCGCCACCATTCTGAACCTTTCTCCTGCTCCTTCCAGGTACTGTAGGATTCCAGTCAGAGATTTACAGGCTATAGGGTGAAGGGCTATTTTGTTAAGTCAAAATATGCATTGATTTTGACATTGGTACAATGAAAACAACCAGACACAGAACCTGCATGGAGCTGCACCTGCTCTGCTGGGGAGACAGCACGCACGAGAGGCAAACTAGAACCAGGAGTGAGAATGGAAATTAAGTACTTACCTGACTCTGCTACAGAAGTAGGTAAGGAAATCCTGGAGAGTCATTTCACTGGAATGGGCTCTGACTTCATTCCATAAAGGGAAGTGGTAAATATTAGTTCAAGAATGAGTAAGGATTCCTGGCCCCATTGGCCCATAGACAAACATTACCCCAGCAACACTCAGAATGCTGGGCCTTAGAAGGTACTTCACAGGGCATAAGATGAATGATTTCTAGAGAAGGGAGGGGGAAATTCAGACAAAGTGATGACCCAAGCAAAGATCTGGAGAGAAGAATTCACACAGATTGTATGAGGGGCCTGCGAGTATCTCTGGCTCATGTTGTGAGGCAGGGAATGTGAGGAATGAAGTTGGCAGAGGCGGACAGTATTAGTTTAAGAAACTTGACCTTCTTCTGTAGGTCTTAGAAGCCACTGGATGGCCTGATTTGGATTTTGGCTGTTGTTGGGAGAAAATTCCTCATGAGTTTCTCACTTTCCTGCATGTTTTGTGAATGAGGTACTAACTGCCCCCTTGGTTCTGGGTTATTCTTTCAAGGATGTTTGTATAGTAAGCATCTTTGAAATATGGAGATAGTGGCACCCTTTGGAGCAAAGGGCAGGCAGCTTTGCTTGCAGCCCATTATACAAGATGCAGGTTCCCCATTCCTCAGTCTCCTCTTCTTCCACCCATCTCTGCTGTTGAGTTTCCTAGAGTTCTGTACTTGGCCCCATGTAATTCTTATAAAACTGCATTCAGCCATACTCATGGCCTCAAAATGTACCTAAATATCCATGACTCTTGAACCTCTGTCTTTAGTCCAAACAACAATTCTGAGTCCCAGACCCGTGCAAACAAATGCCAGACAGACAAACCTCAGAAGCCACCTGTCCCAGACCGACCAAACTCTTAATATTCCCTTATATATCTGCTTCCCCTCCTGAAGTTCACCTCCTCTGTGAATTTCTCCCCCAGCCCTGAGTCCCCTAAGTCAAATGTCTGGGGCTTGTTTTACACTTTTTCTGCCCCATGCCTGAGCCAATCAATACTGCCTCTTAAAGATCTATTGGATCTGGGCCCGCTGCATCAGCTGTTGCCTGGTTCAGACCCTCATCAGCTCTCATTAGACCAAGGCCTCCTGTCTCAGCAGTCTCCCCAGTCCCCACTCTCTGCCCCTTGCTTGGTCTCCTACTCTGCCACCAGAATCTCTTCCATAACTGATCTCATCTAGTCTTGTCACTGTCATGCTTAAAATCTCTCAATAGCTCCTCTTGGCTTTCAGGATACAATCCAAAATTTCAACTATGGCCAACAAGGCCATCACTGGATCCCAGCCCTGGCTATCCTCTGAGGCCTACTTTACATGTATCTCTTGTCCCTCCTACCATTTCACCTAATCTCTAACCAACAGGACTACTTATTTCAAATGTACTGAATTTTTTTATGCTTCGAATCCCCTGTCTTCTTTCCCCCTTTCCCAGCCTGGTGAAGTCACTATGAAAAAACACATCTTAGACCTCCCAAGCAGGACACATGACTGACCAGAGCCCCAGCTCCTATGCTGTGAAATCCCCTGCTGCGTGGGCACTGAGGCTGTGCTTCCCACAGGATGCTTGCCGCTATTGAAAGATCCTGGCAGGAAATTAAGGCAGGTCCTTTTCCAGGAGATACAGAACCTTCCGATAGCCAGCTATGGCCTGAAGAGTCCCCGGCAGCCTTGCTGAACTTTCCCAGACTGAACCCAACCTTCCCTCCCCTCTTCTTCACCCCAGGTCAGGTTATACAGCGGTCTGATGGTTTCTACAGTCTTCTCGGGCTCCTCCCCATCTCCTCACACAGATATTTTCTCTAATAAACATGATTAATTCCATCTTAGTGTCTGTTTCTCAAAGGATGAAGGCTAGTATGCCCAGCTTATGTGTCCCAAAGCTTCATGTTTGAGAAGACTAGATAAGGACAGCAGTTTAAGCCTCAAGCAAAGAGAAGGAAAAAATAAAAATTAGAGAAGATACACAGTATATTAAATCTAAAATAAAAACAACAGAGAAAATCAACAAAGCCAAAGGCTGTTTTTTTGGGGGGGAAATAAGTAATATTGATAAACCTGTAGCCAGACTAACCAAGAAGAGAAGAGTGTAGACAAAAAATATTAAGAATGAAAGAGGCATCATTGTGGCTGATCCCAAGAACATTTAAAGAGTAAGCAAGGAATACTGCAAACAATTCCATGCCCACAAATTTGATAAGTGAAATGGACCAATTCCTTGAAAAGTACAAACTACCAAAACTTAACACAGGAGAAACAGATAATCTAAATACACCTGTATGTATTAAAGAAATTGGCTAAATAATAACATTCCAGAAAAGAAAGCACTAGGCTCGGAGGTTTCACTGGTGAATTCTACCAAGTATTTAAGGAAGAAATGAGGACAGATTCTCTACAATCTCTTCTAGAAAATAGAAACAAACAAACAAAAATACTTCTTAATTCATTCTATGAGGTTAGCATTATTCTAACACCACAACCAGATGAAGACATAACAGGAAAGGAAAACAACAGCCTAACATCTGTCGGGAACATAGCTGCAAAAAATCCTCAACAAAATTTTGGCAAATCAAATCCAAAAAGAATTATAGACCATGATCAAGTGGGATTTACTCCGAGTATGCCAGGCTTATTCAATATGGAAACATCAGTCAACATATTTCACCACATCTACAGGCTAAGGAAGAAAAATCACATGATCATATCAACAGCTAAAAAAACATTTTTGGGGACAATATCCAACACTCATTAATGATCAAATGTTTCAGCAAACTAGGAATGGAGGGAACATTTCTAAACTTGATTCTTAAAAGTCTTCAAAAAACCTAGACCTAGTAGCATCCTTTATAATTGTAAGGAACCCAAAGCTTTACCACTAAGGTCAGGAGCAAGGCAAGGGTGTCCCCTCTCACCACTCCTTTTCAGCATTGTGCTGGGAGTCCCAGTGAATGGGAAAAGACAGGAAAAAGAGAGACAAGGTGTACAGATTGGGAAGGAAGTAATGCTGTCTTTGTTTGCAGAGGACTTGATCATCTACGTAGAAAACCCTAAAGAATTGATCAAATATTCCTAGAACTATTGAGTGAGTATAGCAGGGTTGCAGGACAGAAGGTTAATATACAGAAATCTCATCTTTGATTCTTCCCTGGTCTCTCTCAGTTAGCCTCAGGTAACTCCTCCTTGACCCTCCAATGTATTTGTACAGACCTCTGCTTCGGGATTTTCCACACTGCGGGGTCATGACCCATTGACTTGTCAGTCATCTCTCTCTCTCTCTCTCTCTCTCTCTCTCTCTCTCTCTCATACCTGCCAGGTCCTTGAGTGCTAAAAGAATAGAGAAATGTATATGAACAGTCTCACTTGAGTCACTTCCCTTTTAAGAAACAATATTTTACATCAATATTAGGAAATATCCAAACTCTGTGCTAGGACAGTGCTTTCTCATGTTATATGTCTGTCTTAGGGACAGCAGGCAAACCATCAGCAATCAGCCACGGATTCTATATATGAAAAATAGAAGGCATAATATCACATCTGGATTCTAACACTGTCTCAGTCCTTATGTCAACAAAATCTTTTTTGATATGATTTCATGCTGTATGGCCCCTGTTGCCAAGCGCTGTACCAAATGAGCCCCCAAAAGGCCTGAAGAAGAGCACCATGCTGGGGCAGGTGACAGAAATAATGAGCATGTGAGTACATGGAGGGGGCCTCTCAAGGGGAGTGTGAAAGGTACAGCAGTGAAGTCTGTGGGAGCAAGTGGTGGAGGAGAATGGAAGTGTAAGGACGTGAAGTAACGACTTCCTGCACTGACCCTAGTCCTGGCCCAGGCTCTGAGTAGGCAAACCTGCTGGTCATACTCACTGGCTGCTTTACCTTTGAAATTCAAAGCTGCTGAGGTGGAGAGGGAAGAGCCTGCCTGCAAGGGGATCAGTTCTGTGAGAGTCAGCTACTTCCCAACGGCTTCACTGTTCCCTCGTTTGCTCTCCCTGGTAATTCAGGCTGAAAGGAGAACAGGTTTATCTCCTTTCCTCCTTCCTAACTCAATCTCGTTTTTGTTCTGTAAAACCTAAATCACTTTTTTTTCAATACCTCTGTGTAATGTTTATCAGGCATACAAGAAAATAGTTTACGCCAAATGAATGAGTAATTTTTTGGTGCTATAGCCTGGAACGTGCTTCTGTAAGACAACATACCTTGCCCCATGTCACCCACTACCTGAGGTGAACACAGTGTGCCCTGTGAGGAAGGTAAGCCTCCCTTATTCTCTCTAGGAACCAAGTTACCTGGCGTATAACAAGTGTTTCTGAAATTTTCGAATGAATGAATTGTATCCTCTTTTGCCTTATCTGCAACAAATTTAAAAATCAAGACTCACTTTTCATCTGGCATCTAGACCACATTGGAGAAACTTCCCTACCTGAGCAGTTTATGAACATCCAGAGGGTAGGAATTAAATTTTTAACACTTTGTAAAATACAAAGACAATAAATGTGCTGAGCAAAATAGGAGTGCTCTTCCCACCCAAGCATAAATTTTCACCTTAATCTGTCCCTCTCTTCCAACATGGATAGCTCTTCCATTTCCTTTGGCTGGTGTCCGTAGCACGCTGCTTGCCCTGTTGGCCTGTGTCCTTGAGAGCCAGCCAAGCCCTTCATCTGTAGGTTTAGACACAGATCTGATTCTAGACATTGGAAGATTTGTCCCAATTTAAAAACTGGTTCTAATGAAATAAATGAATTTTTGGACAGCCTACTCTCTCTTAAAACCCCGATTCACCATTTAAAACATGAAAAGGACCGCACATCACGCAGTCATGGAGGCCCCGTGGAGCCCCCATGGAGCCCCATTTAAACTTTTCATTAGCATCAGCGAGGAGGCTTGTTCATGCGTCTACACAACACTGTGTTTAGAGAGCATCATGTGTTTGCGAGCTGCCTCATCATGGAGCTGTGCTAAACATAGAGATACACGCTCCCTGCCCATGGGGCTCCCATGAAAGGGAAAAAGACGCAATAGGGGTTTACCTCAGTGGGGTGAGGCTTGATATGTTCCAGATGGTGACACCACAAGTGAGTTCAATAGAAAAAGCTTTAGAAAAAGATGTTCGGATATTAAATAAGCAATGAATATACATCAAGCCCTGATCTGCTGCATCTCTCTACATCTGGGCTAGGAGTGTTTCTCGTCCCTGGGTGCAGATGGGGTGGTCTCCTCTGTCAGTGGGAGGCCCCATTAGATTTCCCATTAGGAAGATTATTCTGGCAGAGCAAATTCTAGAACTGAAACATTTGTCCACAAACAGATTCAGGACTTTTCTTGGGGGAAAAGAGAAGAAAGCAACAAAGGAGAGATTTTTCTTGGTTACAGGAGTCAAACTATATGCAATGCATGTGAAAGATGAGGCATTTTCCTCTGAATTTTGGGAAAGGTCAGTTAAGTGCAACCATTAGAAAGGATAAAATGAAACTGGTCAAAACAATGATGATGAAATAGCTCAGAAATGAGTTGGCCAAGACCCCAGAGACTCACTGATAAGACAGGAGACTATCAAAAGGGAGCAGAGTAAATTTTTTTTTGGGGGGGGCAGAGGGGCAGGACATGCCCAATGAGTGCCTTACATCAGGCATTTTATGTCTATATCTAAAGAAGGCATGACGAGGGTCTCGCTACATTATCTGCTTTGTCACTCCATATACTGCTGAAATATTGATTTTTGATGCTAGGCACACTCAGTGGACAGTTTTGGAGATGTGTACTTGTGGGATCCTGTCAGCTACACCTACCAAGTTCCCTGCAAAAATGGTGCATATGAAGTCTCAAGTCTCATCCACATGGTGACAGAGCCAAAAAGCTTCCACATAGTCTTTATATCATTATTGGTTGGGTCAATGTTTAAAGATCAATTGAAGTATCTTAGAAACCCTAACCTTGAGATGAGAATTACTTGGGAGGCTCCTTCAACCACAAATTGCTGGGCTTCCACCGTAATCTACTCAAACAGAAGTTTCTGGAAGATAGGCAGGGTGATCTAAATATTTAACAAATGCCCCAGGAGAAATTTGTGATCAGGATCCTCAGTCCTGAGGGGGTTTGAAAAATGCCCATGCCCAAGTTCAGTGCTTCAGTGGTCCGGCGGTCCAGTTGATGCATGCTGGGGCCCAGACAGTAGTGTTTTTTCCTCAGGGAATGCTAATAAGCTGTCAATGGTTACTCTGCTGGCACACAGCAGGTGCAATGGTTCTCCTGGCCAGCTGTGGGGTCAGGCTGCCTGGGTCCAACTCTGGGCTCTGCTGTAGCTCACTACCTGTGCGACACCTGGCAGTTCACTGAACCTCTGTAAGGCTTGGTCTTCAACTCTAAAAAAGCAAATACAGTATGACCTAACTCCTGTGATTATTTTGAGGATTAAAGAGCTCACTATGTAAAATGCCTGGCACATTGCAAGCACTCAGTAGATTTAAGCTTCCATTATTAATTTCATACATGTCTTCATGGTAAGAACCGGGGACACAAAGATTAATATGATGCAACCCCTGTGCACTCAGGGAGTGTAGCATCCCTTAGAGGAGACAGACATATGCAAGCTAATGAGTAATCCATGGGAGGGGCCATAGGAGAAACATGAACAATGCATGTAAAGCTCAGAAGGGATGGTGTCTAGCTGGAGAAGGTAATATCAGGGACATGTGTGGGTGGTGACATTTGAGTATGGTTTGAAGACTGAGAAGTTGGCCAGTGGGCAAATCCCAGTAGGGAGAGCAAAACCTGAGCAAAGGGAGCACATGGTGTCTCAGGAGATGGTGTTTTGGAGTGAACGGGCTTAGTGTTTGGAGATGAGCCTAAAAGGCAGATTCGGATCAAATTCCCAAGATGTGTAAGGGTTTGGTCTTTTGGCAGTGAGGACCAGTCATCAGAGCATTTTTTGTTTGATAAGTGATATAACTGGATCTCTGTTTTAGAGCAATAATCCTGACAGGAGCATGCAAGATAGGGATACAGGTGGCAGGTTGAAGATGGGAGCGGGAAGTTCACTTCATGCATTCATTCAATCATCGAATATCTTTTGAGTTCCTTGTGATGTCAAATATTAGATGCTGAACCACAGCAGTGAACAGAACAGAGTCAGACCCCCACAGTTAGAAGGTGTTGCAATTGCCCAGGTGTGTGACTGGGAGGCCTGACAGGACGCAGCTGTGGGACAGGAGAGGAGGGGTGGAGTGGAAGAGAGGTGGTAGAGGTCCAACCAGTAGACTTGGGCACAAATAATGCAGATAAGACTAATACATTCGAAAAAGAGGACGATTCTGTGGGACGGTATGGCACCAAGAGGATACATATGAGAGAGACCACAAATCAGTGCTTCCCATATAAGGTTCCCACTGATAAGGAAACTATATTTTCAGTTTTTTTAAAAAAGATGAATATAAATTATGCATTTAGTCATTCATGTTAGGAGGACGGCAGATGCAAACCATTCTGACCGTCTGTTGCCATGTAACAAACTACCCCAAACTTGAGACAACAACTATTGACTTCAACAAATAATTTTACTGTATCTCCCATTGTGTAGAATTTAAGCAGGGCTTAGGAGGCTATTCTTCTACCCAACAGTGGCATTAACTGGGGTCCTGGGGCAATTCAGCTGGTGATCAGGCTAGTGCGGAGGCTCCAAGATGGCTTCATTCATGTGCCTGGCGCCTTGATGGGGACAGCTAGAGGCTGCGCTCCACTGGGCCCCTCTCTCCATGTAGTTTTCAAAGCTTCTCCATGTGGTCCCTCTAGAAAGGTAATTAAACTTCTTCTAAGGAAGCTCATGTGAGCTCCAGCAGAAGCTTCCAGTTCTCTTCAAGTTTCAGCCTAGTAGTTGGATCACATCACTCATGCTGCCTTCTGTTGGCCAGAGCGATTGCAGGCCAAGGCAAATTCAAAGGGAGGGGAAATAGGAAGATTATTAAAGAATTTACAGCCATCTTTAATCTAGCCCATCAATTGAAACATGTTGTTTCTTCACCTTTAAAAGCTGGAATTATACTACCTAAATTGAAGTCTAAATTATATACCCTAAAGTTTATAAGCATAAGAAATAATTAGCAGTAATGTCTGATTAATTAGGATGAACAAAAAATTATCAAGACATGAGGCCCTTGAAAAATATAATAAAATATAATGAAAGGGTAATTTTTATCATGCTATGATAAACAGATTGACAAGTACTTAATCTAAAATGCAAACCCCCCCCCCCCACCGCCACCATGGCTTGTGAAATCTGGCTCCTGCCTACCTCATCGTAGGTTGGCTCTGGTCTCCCACCTCTCTCCACAGAGCAGCTTCTACCGCTTCCTGTGGTTGACCATCTCATGACTTCAGCTGCCACATGGCTGATCCAACTCTCTGATTCTGTGAACTTGTGTCCATCACCATCCATCAACAGGCCCACTCAATCTCTGTCTCCGAATGTAAGTGCTCTTGGGAGAAGGACTGGCTCATCTGGCCTATCAACTGATTCCCCATGGGGTCAGGTGTCCGTCCCTTGTCCAGTCATCCCAGGCCAGGCCTGAGTAAAAGAGGCAGCTGGGACTGGGCAGGAGTCGGGGCAGAGAGGGAAATGGATGAAATAAAACAAAGTTCTTTTGAGTGTAACCCTTGCCCATCCCACCAGTAATTGTACTGTTAGAACTGGTCTCAATGATGTCAGAAGAAGAAAGTAAAAATAACATAACCATAATTTCAGGAGAGTTCCTAAATATAGCCCAGATTTAATAAGCCCAAAGAAGTCTTAGTTTAAAATAGTAACTTAAATTTAGTAAAGCAATATAATATTCTTTATGATTCAAGCAGGTCCCTATCCTTTTAAAGCTTCTTTGAGATTATTTATCCAAAAATATCTTTAACCCCTCTGAATACCTCAAATAGAAACAGGTCAAGTAACATTCCATTTGCCTTAAATATGACATAAACTCTAAGTGATTTTTATGTCTAAGTTTTTAATGGAATATTTTGCATTTTATATGTATTTGTTCAGGATGCATATAGATTGTAGTTTTGTAGAGATAACCAAAACCCTAATGATTAATTCTAGTGCTGAGTTTTTTTCATTGTTAAATTTATTAGGGTGACATTGGTTAATAGGATAATATACCATATTTTTCAGACCATAAGATGCACCTAGGTTTTAGAGGAGGAAAGTAGGAAAAAATTTTTGAAGCAAAAAATGTGGTAAAATATTTAATAACATAAATAAAATAATATTTCACCAATGTAAATGTAAACAGAACTCAACAGCAGCATTAACAACCATTATTCCTCCCAAATTTGGGGAGGATGTGTCTTATAGTCCAAAAAATATAGTAGGTTTCAAGTATACATTTCTATGACATGTGATCTGCATATTGCATTATATTCCCACCATTCAAAGTGAAATCATCTTCTGTCACCATATATTTGGTCACTCTTACCCTTTACCACTCCCACCCTCTTCCCTCTGGTGACCACCATACTGTTGTCTATATCTATGAATTTCCATTTTACATCCTGCATATGAATGAAATCATATGGTTCTTGGCTTGTTCTGACTGATTTATTTCATTTAGCATAATATTCTCAAGTTCCATCTGTGTTGTCACAAATGGCAGTAATTATAGTACAAACGCACCACATTTTCTTTATCGAATCCCTGTTGAAAGGCACTTTGGCTGTTTGTCTCCATGTCTTGGCCATGGTGAGTAATGCTGCAGTGAACATAGGAGTGTATATATCTTTGCGAATAAATGTTTTTAAATTTTTCGGTAGGTACTTAGAAGAGGGATTGCTGGGTCATACTGTTTTCCAAAGTGGCTATACCAATTTATATTTCCACCAGCAGTGAGTGAGGGTTCCTTTTTCTGTACAACCTCTCCAACACTTGTTCTTACCTGTCTTGTTGATAATTGCCATTCCAACAGGTGTGAGTTGGTATCTCATAGTTTTGAACTGCATTTCCCTAATAGCTAGTAAAGTTGAACATCTTTTCATATATGTCTTGGCTGTTTCTGTGTCTTCTTGGGAGAGGTGTCTGTTCATGTCCTCTTCCCATTTTTCAATTGGATTGTTTGTTTGGTGTTAAGTTGTATGAGTTCTTATATATTTTGGATATTAACCCCTTGTTGAAGCTGCTGTTTGCAGATAATCATCTCCCATTCAGTTGGTTGCCTTTTTGTTTTGTTGTCATGTATGGCAAACCCTCAGCCAATGTCATCCTCAATGGTGAAAAACTGAAAGCTTTTTCTCTAAATCAGGAACAAGATGAGGATGCCCACCCTTATTTATCTAGTTCTGGAAGTCCTAGCCAGAGCAATCAGACAAGAGAAAGGCATAAAAAGGCATCCATATTGGGAAGGAAGAAGTACAAGTGTCACTTTTTGCAGATGACATGATTCTATATATAGAACACCCTAAAGACTCCACCAAAAAACTCTTAGAAACAATAAACAAATACAATAAGGTTGCAGGATACAAAATCAATGCACAAAAATCCATTGCTCTCTTACATACTAACAATGAAACTTCAGAAAAAGAAATGAAAAAAATGACAATTCCTTCTGCAATTGCAAACAAACAAATAAAATACCTAGGAATAAACTTAACAAAGGATTTAAAGGACATATATACTGAAAACTACAAAGCATTATTAAAATAGATTGAAAAAGACACAATGAAATGGAAAGATATTGCGTGTTAATGGATTGGAAGAATCAATATAGTTAAAACAGCATATTCCCCAAAGCCATTTACAGATTTAATGCAATCCCCATCAAAATCCCAATGGCATTTTTTAAAGAAATAGAATAAAAATCGTCAGACTGGTATGGAACCACAAAAACCCTCAAATAGCCAAAACAATCCTGAGAAAAAAGAATGAAGCTGGAGGAATCACACTATCTGACTTCAAATTATACTACAGAGCCATGATAATAAAAAAAAAAATCCACAGTATTCACAGAAAAACAAACACACAGGCCAATAAAACAGAATTGAGAGCCCATAAATAAAACCACATCTATATGGGCAAATAATTTTTGGCAAAAGAACAAAAAATACACAATAGAGAAAAGGAAGCCTCTTCAAGATATCATTCTGGGAAAACTGGAAAGCCCAATGCCAAACAAAGAAACTAGATTACATGTCCCCATATACAAAAATTAATTCAAAATGGATTAAAGACCTACACATAAGATGTGAAACAGTAAATTACATAGAAGAAAACAGAGGCACTAAACTAATGGACCTTGGTCATAGAGGATATTTTATGAATTTGACCCCAAATACAAGGACAGTAAAGGCAAAAAATAAATGAATAGGACTATATCAAACTAAAAAGCTTCTGCCCTGGGCTGGTGTGGCTCAGTGGATTGACTGCCAGCCTGTGATCCAAAGGGTTGCAGGTTGGATTCCCAGTCACAGCACATGCCTGGGTTGCAGGCCAGGTCCCCAGTAGGGGGTGAGTGAGAGGCAACCACACATTGATGTTTCTCTCCCTCTCTTTCCCCCTCCCTTCCCCTCTGTCTAAAAATAAATAAATAAAATCGTTTTTTTAAAGTATCTGCACAGCAAAAGAAATTGACAACAAAACGAAATAGTGCTGAGGGTTTTTTTAAAAAATAAGTTTGTTTCTTAAAAATTGCCTTTGAAAAGAATGAAGTCAAGCATCAAGTTAAACCAGAAAGACAGCACAAGCACAGAGTTCAGTGGAGACACAGAGTGGAGGGGGGTCATCATCTCTGCTTCCTTAATGATACAGTCACAGGAAAAATAAGACAGTTATTAAGAAGGAAGATTTTGGTATTGGAGACTAGACAGTGAAATGTCAGCGTACTTCACCTGACTCAAAATGAAACCTTAAGAATCTCTAGCAAGACTCCTGTCCCAGCCAGATCTCCCTCATTTCTGTGAGCAAGAAACTTGAGGGAGTGTCCAGAACAGCGAATGGCAGCACACTCATCACTAATCAACTTCTGGAAACGCACCGTCAATCACCTTACCACCCTGTTGAAACAGATCTGATGAGTAAGCCAACACTGGGGGAAGGAGGGGCAAAACGGAGAGAAGAGGCTGGCTGGTGGGAACATGCTTTGGAGTTACACAGGAGGTTTACAACCAATTTTGGATGGTTGTATTTTTGGATGTCACTTAACCCCTAAGTTTCCTTATCTGTAAATGAAGTTGACAATACCCACCTTGTAAATTTGTAAGAACTGAATTATGTGTGTGTGTATCACCTTCTACACAGGAGGTGCTCAATAAATGGTAAGTATTAACACTGCTATGAAAAGGAAACACAAAAGTAGGTCCATCAGGCCCTAGTCTTGCTTATATTAAAATCCTTTGGATAATAGCTCCCATCAGGTTCCCGGCTGGTTCCATGCCTGAGCCAAGCTTTTGTAGTCCCAACCCATGTCTAACAAGCACAGCACCCCTTCCTGCCTCTGCCTCTTCTTCACTTCCACCTAGTGAGCCCATTCTTTCAAATGCCTTTCCAACCGCCCACCCATCATCTCCTGAGACTCAACCCAAGCCACACCTCCAGTGTTGTCCCGGTAGCCCAGCTCTCCAAAAAGAGCCCAGATTTATAGTTTGTTAATTTCCATGGTGTAAATACTCCCACCCTGGCTGATTTCAAGCTACCAAAGAGTTAATAACCAAGTGACAAAATTAATGTGTGCTCTGCACAATGACTTCCTTCCACAGAGTGCAGTGTGGTGCTCACTTTAGCAGCTATATACAAAGAGTGCAGCGTGGAAAGGGGAGGGCGGAAGTAATTTTATGTTGGGGAAAACTGACAAACACTATCTCAGCCAGGTGATCAAGGTCAACATTGACAGTGATAAGCTATGTTGAGTACATGTACCCTTAATATGATATGATGAAAATAGCAATTTAAGTCTGTGCCCTTCTTCCCCAAAACATAAAACCCCAGTCTAATTATGAGAAAGCTATCATATAAACCTCAATTGAGGGATAGTCTACAAAATACCTGACCAGTACTCTTCAAAAGTTTCAAGATCATGAAAACCAAGTAAAGTCTGTGACACTGTCGTAGCCAAGAGCAGCCTAAAGAGAAATGACAACTAAATATAACGTGGTATCCTGGATGAGATGCTGAGATAGAACAAGGATACTAGGTAAATGTTGGGAACCACCCTGCCTGGTTTCAGAAGCTGTAACCCCCCAAGGCTAAGGCCAAATGAGTGACCTTCGGACTGTAAGTCACTAAGGAGACAAGGCTTATCTCCCTGGCAGGGGTGCTGCTTCTGCTCCTTTTGTTTCATCCGTAACTGGCTCCCAGTGCTTGATCGGTTAGCCAATGACAGGTAAGATTCCCCAAGGGGGGAACGACCTAAGCCAGGCACGATCACATGGAGGCCCCAAGGAAGGACTTGGAGAGCTATAGCAAAAGGGGGTGATGGATCCTCGGCTATGACATATCCTGAGTCCTCATTCTGTCTCCTAATCTCTTGGCTGCCTTGCTCGCCCTGCCTGACTTAAGCCTGAGACAATGCCTTAAGCCTGAAACAATGCTGGTGGTGGGTATCGCCCTGTGCTGGAAAGGGTGGGTTCCCTAGGGCAATCAGGCCTAAGAAAGAATATATAAAATCCTATGAAACCTGCTTTGTTTAGAATGCTCTCAATTAAATAAGGGTCCAAGCAAGAAGTGAGTTTGTTCCTCAAAGTTTTATTGCTCTTTAGCTATCTGACCCTGACTCAAAATACGCCCTCAGAGTTCTTTGTACATTATCTATTGTTTGATCCTTACGGCCTGACAATGATTAATGAGCCTGTATTCCCATGCAAAATGACCCAATAAAACCCCATTGAGGAAAAGGCTCTTGGCCCTTCTCCTTTGAGAGATTGGCCACCTTTCCTCCCAAGCAGATCACGTCTTGGTAGACTTATTCTCATCCATGGCAGCTGGGTGGGCCCTGTGGGCAGAGCCCCCCCCACAGGTAAACACTAACAAAATCTAAATGCAGCATGAACTTCAGTTAATAATAATAGATCGATACTGGTTCATTAACTCTAACAAAGGTGTCACACTAACATGGGATGTCCGTGATAGGAGACACTGGATACAGAGTGTACGGGACTTTGTGCATTATCACTGTAAGTTTTCTGTAAACCTAAAAACTGTTCTGAAATGAAAAAGTTTATTTCAAAAATATTCCTAGATATTTAACAGTTGGAACTCACAGGCCAGTACTCCACCATATGCCCAGAGTTCAGCTGAGGTTTCCATCCCACCAGCGCGTGCAGCCCTGCCAGGCAAAGCACTAGCTCCACTCGGCTGTGTGGTCCCAGACAGAACTCCTCACAGCTGAGGGCACAGGCTGGGCACCCTACATGTTGAATCCTCACCCTAAACTTAGGGACACCTAGGAAATGATTCACCAAGAACATTCAACCTCTCTTTCCCCCCTTCCCATCTGGTTTCGGTCAAGTATCTGGCACTGCAGCACTGGACTGATAACGTGGCTTGTAACTAGGATGCCTGATGAAAGCAGGGCTCCGCTGCTCCCTAGCTGTGTGGTCTTGAGCAAGTTATGTCATTTCTCCGAACCTTGCTCTCTTTGTCTACAAAATAGGAGTGAGGATGATAGCATTGTCATAGGCATATAGGAAGACATGAGTAAAGCCATGTAAAGTGCTTAGAATGGTAGTGGCACAAGGGACAGCCTCTAGGACAGTTAGCTCTTGTTATTCCATCACTGCCATCTATGTCTTGACCTGAGCGGAAAAGGTTTCATCCAAGAAAATCACCTGCTTTGCACTCTTAGCTCAGCTTCAGGTCACCTTAGGTCCAGCTAACTCCTTTGTTGCTAAGCCTGGTTATCCCAACTCCTCGCCTGTGAAATCAATATGTAGGGTCTGGGCATTCTCTTTTAGACATCTACAAATTGCCAACTTCACTTCTATTTTAGTTTGAAATCACTATGATGCATGAATTGGTGAGAACTGTCACACAAACATGTCTCCGTTTACTCATGAATTCAAATATTTAGATTCCAAAGGAAGTGTAACTTTTTCTTTGCTGTCTCTCTTTTTAGCCACCTTGGAGGAGTGGGAGGGTGAAGAAACTCAGAGAAGAATGGAATCCCAAAGAAATAGCTTTAGGAGCCGAGACCAAGCTAGAAATTCAATATATTTAGGGCTCCCTTGTGAAAACACAAAAACAAAAATAAAAATGCCTCTGGCTGCTTCAACATCTCTATTCCGCTGGTCCCCCCACCCCCACCCCTGCACTTTTCTATAAAAAAACACTGGAAAAAGCCAAGTGTTGATGATAGTCGCCTCGGGGGGTTAGAGTAGGTCCCAGTATAGAAGAGCCATGCTTTTTCACAAAAGAGGAGCTCTGTCTTGACTGACAAGTCCTTAAAAACAAAAAAACCACAAGTAAATGCTGGGGGGTGGGGTGGGTGGCCGTGTGTGTGTGTGTGTGTGTGTGTGTGTGTGTGTGTGTGTGTGTTTTTAAGGGTAGGTGGGAGGGGTCTACACAAGAGTCTGGATTTGATTTACAGGGTTATGAATCGTCCTGAATGTTTTAAGAAAAGTTTGAGGATTTAGTAGATATTTAAGAATTAGAAGTTTTACTTGAGGGACCTTTAAAGATTAAGAGTTGGTTATTTAGCGAGCATTTAGGGAAGATTCTGTCTTTAGCTAATTTCATGAGTCTTCTTTGTTTCTAGGACATTTGAAGTTCTTTAAAAGAGACATTTTCTCCTGAGATTCAGAAGTGATGATGAATATAGTTTTAACTGTAAATAAAAGAAAAAGATGAGAAAAATCTCAAACATTGCTTTAAGTTCTTGCACTAGATGGCCATACCTTCCAACCCAAAAGTTTAAGATTCTGTGTGCTATATAGGTATTTTAAAACATCATACTAACTTTTGGACTACGTGAGACAGTGTTTTTTCTTTAAAAATTTTTAAAAGTAATTAAATAAATATGATTGGCATCTCATTTTCATCTCCTTTAATAACTAAGGAGGCTATATATCTGTGTATTTCCCTCTTGTGAATTGTTCATGTTGTTTTCACATATATGTTTTGGAGTTTTAAGGGTTTTTCCATGGCAATTCATAAGTCCTCTTTTTTTTATTATTGAACAGTGAAGAAATATGGAAAGCTAGAGCTCCTTTTTAAACTTCCTGGGCCCCACTTCCCACCCCCCTCTGGAGGTAACCACCCACGGTTGCTGTATATCTCTCCCTTCCACAGTTTACTGTGTTCAGTCTGACCAGCATACACACATGAACATGCACAGAGCGTGATTTGTAAGTTTTGAAATATAATGAACTTAGCACTCTGCAACTTGTTCTTTTTAAATTCAACATGCTATTGCTGAGATTTATTCATTATGACAAACTATAAGATGCACTTTGTTCATTGTAATGGCTAGATTGAATTCCACTATATGATTATACCATAAGTTGTTTTTCTGAGGGAACTCTGTAAATAATTATATGTGTTAACCCTATTTCTGGTTGAGGGGTGTGTCTGGTTACAAGTGCATTTCCCCATGTCTTCTTATTTTTATTGTTTTTGTGTATACAAAAGTGTACACTTTTTTATAGTGTTAAGTCCGTTGATCGTTTTCTCTGATTTCTTCCGTTGCTTCAAAGCATATAACGTGTTCACCATCCCAAAGAACTAAGAAGTATTATTTCATATTTTCTTTGCGTTTTCTGTGATTTTGATTTTGTTTTTGTTTAACTCTTTAGTTACACTTAAAACTGGGGAGAGGAGTATGGTGCAAACACATATATAATTCTCCTATATAGTAATCAGTTGTCCCAATGGAGTTTATTAAATTCTACTTTTACCTGGCTATAATTTCTTTTTCACATATTACATCCTTATATATGACAAGATTTATTTCAGGGCTTTCTATTCTATTTAACTGAAATCTCTGTTTAGTGTGACTTCAGTATTGGGATCCTATTTTATTGTTGTTATTTTAAAATGTATTTTCAGCTCTGGCTAGTGCAGCTCAGTGGATTGAGCATGGCCCTGCAAACCAAAGGATTGCTGTTTGATTCCCAGTCAGGGCACATACCTGGGTTGCAGGCCAGTTCCCAGCAGGGGACGCACAAGAGGCAACCATACGTTGATTAAAAAAAACAAAAAGCATTTTCAGAGCTGACAGCCCCCATTGCTTCTCTTTCTCAAAATATTCTTTGCTATTTCTACTCATTTGTATTTCTTCTATCAATTTTATTAAAATTTCATAGAGTTTCAAAGATTGTGTTGTGCTTTTTAACTGGGATTGGGTTAAAACTACACATTAATTTTTAGAGAATTGACATTTTCCTCCACTTACTCTTCATTACAAGGCAGTTTCCAGTTAACTCCTTTTTTTTCTTCTTTCCCTACAGTCATCTACCAAAAATGATATTTTGACCGATTACTTGAAATATTTATTCATCTCACTTTAATTTACCTTGCACTATCCAAAATGATATTAATGTTAGTTAACGAGGCCAACTTTGTTCTGTATTTTCCAATGAGCATGTCAAATGTATCTTTGCATAATTGTGGCTACTGTATCCTTCTTCACTGTTGTCCTTTAATGTTTTTATGTGAATCTCTATTAAAATGATCACATTTTCTCTTCATGAATCATGAATGTACATTTATATCACTATAATATATTGCTTTAAATTGCAACATCTTTGAATTTTTGAATAAATATTATATTTATATACTGTTCTTTGAATTCAACATATAATGTATAATTCATTTTCAAAATGTTTGCACTTTCAAAAATATCTATTGTTTTTGTTTGTTTATATTTATTTGATTTGGTATCAGAATTGTGTTTACCTCATCAAATAGTCTAGGTAGCTTTGTGTGCATGTGGAGGGACATCGGTCAGTGGGACAGTGTGGCTCCTTCTGCCCGAGTGACTCTTCTTAATAGTGAGTTTGGTGTAGAGCAGGCCCCTGCCTCCTGCCCTCCTCTTGGGAGTGTACCTGCCCACTGACAATCTGCCTTCTGGGTTCTGTCTCAGCCTCACATTTTAAAGGGCAAGCTGTAGTTCTACTTGTGGCACGAGGTGTGGATCATTCTAATTTCAGAGTTTAGTTCTGAAAGATCTATGATTGCCAAACACCCATGCCACATCCTCCAATACAGCATTCATTAGCAATGAAGCTGTTATTTTGATTTCAATCTATGTAATTTCCTTGCTTATCTCTCCATTCTCAGTCATTCCAATACATACTTAAATGACCCTTCCAGTAGTCTCAATTTATGGTTCCTTGAGCTCCTCTCCCTTAGTAATCTTGTCCTCTACCCACACATCCCTGTTATTGGGACTCTTCACAATCTCAGTTTCTTATAATCCCTCCTTAACCACCACCTCCGGCATCTTTCCAGCTCGTTCTTTTTAGTACTCTGAATTCAGTAAACCCTTTGACTTACCAAGATCTCCATTTCACTGATTCTGCCACCTTTTCCATTGCCCTAATATTGTCCTCCCTTCCCACTGTACCCACCCAGAATTCCTTAATGCTGTTGCCCCTTTCTCCTGAGTCCTACTCACTTGCCAAAACCATGATACTAGTTAAAGCCAACTTTCCACCTACTGTGAGCCTGCAGAAGAAAAACACACAGCCATCTGATTGGCTCATTTTAAATTCAGGATCATGAACTTCAAGTGAACCCTTAATACTTCCTGGTAGACACACTATATTTCCTAATCTATCTCCTACTCTCATGCGTGACTATTTCGTACCTTTCTTTGTTCTGATATTTCCAACACCTCTTCCCATATCCCCACTCCGGAAAACTTCACTTTCCATGTCCTGAGAAAAGTGAAGCAATCAGAAGAAGACTTGCACAGGTTTCTACTATTACCTTTGCCTTCTGTCCAGCCTATGGGCCCACATATTCTGTCTTCCTACCTGTTACTATAAATGAACCATCCACGCTCCCATCTGAAGTTGATCTCTCCATTTCGAAATTGGGTATTATTCCCTCTTAATTACCTAAAGGCTAGGAAAGGACATCTGTCCAGCAACTGCTCTCTCTCTTCTGGATCATTTCCATTAGCACATAAACATGGTTATTTCTTTCATCTTGAAAGAAACTTCCTCTTGACCCCACTTTCCCCACCAGCTCCCTCCAGTTTCTGTGCTCATTTTATTGCAAAATCCCTTAAAGTATTGTCTACACTCACTCCACTTCCTTTCTCCCATTTTCTTTGAAATGGAGATTCCCACCAGGTTTCCACCTTCACTACTCCAGTGAAAATGCCCTCTTCAAGTCCTCCAAATGCTAATTTCAGTGGACTTGTACTTGATCTCTCAGTAGCATTTAAAGACAGTGGATCACTCCCTTGGCTTCCAGGATTTTCTGTTTCCTCCTATGTCACTGTTCACTTCTCAGTCTCCTTAGCTTCCTCTTAATTTAACTTTTCGACATTGGAGTTCCACCAGCACTCAGCCCTTCATCCTCTTCTCCTCTCCATCTATGGTCATGTCCTCACTATCCTTAGTCACATAGTTACACGCCATCGATGTGCAACAATTGCCAGATTTCTATTTCCAGACCACACCTCCCTGCATGCCCCAGACTCGTACATCCAACTGCCTAACAGACACCTCCACTTGCATATATAATACACACTTCAAATTTTACATGTCCAAACTGAAATTCTGACCTTTCTCCCACCAGCTGATCCCATGCCAGTCTCCTTCATCTCAATTGTTAGTAATGCCATCTTTCTAGTAACTCAACCCTAAAACTTTGTAGTCTAAGACTCTTTTTGTCTTATTTTTCACATCCAACCAACAGGAAGTTCTGTTGACTGTGCCTCCAAGTATATCTAAAATATGACAATTATCACTACACCTACTGCCAGCACCTGCTCTGAGCTTCTCTCTCTCACCTGGACTTCTGTAATAGCCTCCTGACTGGTCTTCTTGCATCATCCTTATCCTCCTGCAGTTCAGAAATACTTTAAAAATTAAGCCATGTCATGTGCTTCTTCTACTGAATCCACAGGCCCCTAGAGGCAGAAGGCTTATACCACCCACACACCCTTCCCTACACCTCACTTCTCATTCACCTCTGACCTCATCTTCAACCCTCCTCCTCCATTCCAGCCACACCAGCCTACCCATTGTTCCTCAAATAGCCAGGCTTCCCCTTACAGCTTCTGCTACAGCTGTTTCCTCTGCCTATAATGCTCTTCTCCAGATATCCACATGGGTAACAGCTTAATGCCCTTGCTTCAAGTTTTTGCCCAAATGTCATCTTCTCAAACAGGTCTTCTTTATTAAACATTGCAAGCAACTCCCCCACCACTGATGCCACACTCCTAATTACCATAGCCTGCTTTATTGTTTTGTGAGCTTTGCTGAGATATAATCCACACCATGCAGTTCACTCATTTAAGGTATACAATTCAATTATGTTTAGTATATTCACAGAGTTGTGCAACCATCACTGCAATCAATTTTAGAACGTTTTCATCACCCCTAAAAGAAACCCAGGACCTCTGACAGTCATTCCCCATTTCCTCCAAATTCCCCTCCCCCAGCCCCTGCCAACCATGAATCTACTTTTTGTCTCTATGGATTTGCCTGTTCTGGACATGTTATATACAAACGGAGTCATACACTAGGAGATCCTTTGTGACTGGCTTCTTTCACTTCCCATTCACTTTTCAGGTTCATCCATGTTGTAGCTTGTATTACTACTTCATTTTTTAATGGAGGAATAATATTCCTTTGCATGGATATATCTCATTTTATTTATCCTTTCATCAATCACTGGATATTTGGGCTGTTCCCATGTCTTAGCTATTACGAGTAATGATGAACAACTGTGTACAAGCTTTTGTATAGACATAGGTTTTCCTTTTTCTTGGGAGTAGAATTGCTGGGTCATATGGCAACTCCATGTTTAACCTTTTTGCCAGACTGTTCTCCAAAGTGGCTACACCATCTTACATTTCCACCACCAATTCCTCCATATCACCTCCAACACATTTTATTGTCCCTCTTTTTAATATCTGCTTCATTTTTACAACAGCATTTATCACTTTCCATGGTACTGTATCATTTACTTTTTAAGTTTTTTTATTGTCTGTCTCTCTTCTACAATGTAAACTCCATGAAGGCAACGATCTTTGCTGCTGATTTATCTGTTTTGTTCACTGTTCAGAATGTTTAGAATATAGCAAGTACTCAATACATATTTGTGGATTGGAATGGAATGAGTTTAGTATAATAGATTTTAAAAAACCAGGCAACAGTATATGAGAAAGAGAAATATAAGTGGGTCTCAGTTATCAATGCAGAATTAAAAAAGTAAATGAAATAGCCCAGCCAGTGTGGCTCAGTTAGTTGGAGCATTGTCCCATGCACCAAAAGGTCATGGGTTCAATTCCCAATCAGGGCACATACTTAGGCTGCAGGGTTTGGTCCCTGGTCAGGCAAGTGTTTTTGTCTGTCTGTTTCTCTTTACCCCTTCTCTCTCTCTCTCTCTCTCTCTCTCTCTCTCTTAAATCAATAAATTAAAAAAAAATTAATGCAACTGATTTCTAAATATTTATTTCTAAAAATTTAAATAAAATATTACCAATTAAATAGATTAAGATTACAAAAACCATGTGTACCTTAGATAGACAACATCAACTAAAAAAGACATAACTAGGTACGTATTAGCCAGCTACTGGGAGACACAGGGACTGAGAATCCACAGCAATGTAAAACAAAAAGTCATAACTGAAATTTGCATCCTACAAGGCCCATAGCTCATTAACTGTGAAAGGAGCAGGAAAATAAATCAAGGAACCAGATTATCCTTCAGGAAGCCAGCAAACCAAATACGTGCCAACTTGGCACCAAGTTTTGTTTTAACTTGGGCAGGCTTCTTCTGCACAAGCATGCTGGGTCTTATAGCAAATAAGACCCTTCCCACTTATAGAGTGGAAGGAAAAAGTAAACAGGAAGGGGAAAATGGGGTGGGAACGAACAGCCCAGAGGCTTGACACACTGCAGAATTCCAGTGAACACAGGCAGCAGCTGGTATGCCACAGGGTCCAATCCAGCGTGGGGTGTGGGTATTGATTGAGTGGGGCAGTCAGCTTTCCTAATAATCGGTTCATTCCAAGCAGGACCCCAAACACTGGCCAAGGCACAAAGAAAAAGATCCGGCTCCACCCATCCCAGGGGTTCCTGGCAGGAGTTTGGGCAGGGTGTCAGACCAGCCAGGGAGGTGGAGGGCAGAGTTCCAGTCCAAGAGATGGGGTCAGGTAAGCCCTGAGGGATGAATGGCCAAGAAGTCTAGCTGTGGGGACCGACCAGTGTAGTGTGGAATGTGTGACATAGCGGGTGGGGGAAGAAGAGGATGATAGTGAACACAGTTTCACACATTTAGCACTTTTTCCCCCAAAGGGAGATGTCTATCTCGTGCCTGTAGGACTTTTTCAGCACCCACCTAAATACATTCCCCATTCCACCCTAGCAGGGTTCAGCGGAGTACCCACCCAATAAGCCGTTGTCATTTCTAAATTGGACCCATTCCCTGAATAAAGAAACGTTCCACAGTGCAGAATCTACATCCATACGGTTCTCCCAACACTTGCTTTCTTCTTCCTTTGCACAGCCCTACATGGCCCCCAGGGCAGGACCGTGAGATTCACGGGACATCTGAACTCTGTTCGCTGCACTGTTTAACCCCAGGGCTACCCCTCCGACTGCGCTGACCTTTGCGGGGCGGGGAAGCAAAAAGCCCACCCTTCCTTTACTCCTGGTTATCCCACCCTGTCACCTCCATTTTCTACAAAACACATGTTGGGGCGGGGGGGGGGGGAGTCTTTCATCTGGGATGTGTTTTCTTTACCAGAGCAAGTGTGTGCGAGAGGAGAGAAGGGAGGGAGGGCAGGAAAGGGGGTACCGACGTGCCCAGCAGCGGGAGCACCTACAAAAACAATCTTCACATGGTGAGGCACCGAGGAAAACCCTGAATGAAGAAAGTGACTTGCAACTCCGGGAAGGCCGAGCGGCTCACCCTGGGCAGTCCTGGCGGGCGCAGGGAGGCTGAGGGATGTAGGGAAGGAGGTGGCGAGGGGGGAAGGGCACGAGGAGGGGGCGGGGGCGGTCCCGAGCAATTCAATGGCGCTTTGATTTAACAACTCCAAGCCCTTTGAAAACATTTTGCCAAGAAAAGCTTGCCATCAACACGTATAATCTCTTATCAGAGGCCCCTGAAAGCCCGGGCCCTGGGGTTAATTCCCCCATCGCATTGAGTTTGAATCAGTTCTAAACCCGCAGTGACATGAAAGCGCCGGAGCCTCCGGCCGCACAGAACCCATTGCGATCCGCCGACCAGGGAGGATTACGGGGCCTGCTCCGCGGCTAGCTCGCCGGCGGGACGGGCAGGCTCAAAAGAAAAAGAATAATTAGGGATAATTGCTTGTGTCCAAACACAAGCATTAAGGTCCCCCGTTCCCCTTTGGGACTTTGTGAGCCAGAATGAAAGAGACACCCCCTGTTTTGACAGCTGGACCAGCGGCCTGGGTCCGTAACCGAGGGAGGAAGCGCTCGGGGCTGTTGGGAATGCGGCCCAGGTGGGCCGTGGGTGGGCGGGGACCACAGGGCCCAGCGCGGACAGAGTCCACGTGCGTAGCCCCGCTGGTGTGTTCAACCATCCTCGAGCTTGGAAAAGAGCGAGTTGTCTCCCCCCAGCGCCTGCTGCCTCAGAAGCCTGCAGCTTAGGGGCCAGCGGCGGAGCTGGGGGAGCCCACGCCCAGCGCGTGGCGGGGGTTGGCTGAAGGTGGCGCGTGGACTGGTCGTCTAGCTGCCCGAGACGTCGGGCGCAGCAGAGCGCTGGTGGTCACACACTCAGTTTGCACCCCGAGCCCCCTGCGGTCTATTCGGCCCCACCAAACCTCCCAAACGGGAATATCTGTCTGATACCAGCTCGCTCGGAGTGAGGCGGCCTGAGCCACACTTGAGACACCGTAGTCTCAAGATGGTCCCAGCCACATCCAGCTGCGCCCTTGAAGCTGAGGCCAGTTTAGGAGGCCTCCCTTTATGGTTTGGGACTTACAGGCGAATGAAACGCAACTACAGAAACGTGTTTAATGTTCACCCGCTGCACCAGCACTCGCCAACATGGCCCGCAGCCCTGAAAATAGGTTGACATTGAGGTTTGGGACTAGGGCTTTCTGGAGAAGAGACTCCACAGGCCTCGGCCAACAACGGCCAACAACCTTTGGGGGCCGAACTTTCTGAAAGGTTGGCTAGTTTGCCCTGCGTAGCCCAGGAAGCCACGGCGCCCGATGAGGCCACGGCAGGCCTGGAGGGATCCTTGAACCAGTGGGGTGCGGTTGGGAGCAGAAGGGGCCTGTGCCAGCGGGATGCCATGTCCTAGAGCTAGGGGAGGGGAGGAAGGAAGGTGGAGAAGGGAGAGAACCTGACGGAAATTTGTACGGTCTTCGAGACCGCCGGAAACCGCCCGCCCTGGAACACCTGGGCCACCCAAGTTGAGGCCTAGAACTGGGAAGCCTGGAGGCCTGAATAGCCACCTGACTAGAAAGTCCAGGAGGGGGAAAGTGGATCTTCCAGGAGGCGGATTTTACAGAGTATCACCAACTGGGTTCTCTCCATGGTGGCTGGCAGCCCAGCGGCTGGCGGGGTCCACACCCGAGCAACTCCCAGATGCTCGTCCTGCGCCCTCACTTACGAATACGGATCATATGTGGGGCTGGAGGAAGAGTGGGGAGGCAGCGCGGCGGACACGCGGACGTGAGTGATTAATTAAAAGGAAACCACATCCGACAAGAAACGAGTTTCTGAAAGAAGTCGAGTCCAAGAGAGGAGCCCTCAACCCTACAGCTGTGGCCCAGACGGATCCACCAGCTGCTGAGCCCTCCCCACCAGCTGCTGAGCCCTCCCCACCAGCAGAGGACACGCGCTGGGGCCTGCTGCCCCAGCACAGGGGACTGACTGGCTTGCAAAAACTGTGCTTTAAATAAAACTCAAGGTTAAAAGTGTCCAGGCTGGCCAGAGACTGGGAGAAGTTGGGGGGGGGGTGGTGGGACGGGACGATTTCTGGGCTAGCTGCCGCCACCTGAGCGCTCCATAGTGGCGATAGATAATAGCACCCACCCTGCAAGAGTCGCCTAAACTCACCCAGGTTCTGAATCTACCCAGCAGACACCCCAGTTAGTAAACCAAGCAGTGGCAACTTGGGTTCGCTAGACAAGACTGTGATGGAAACAAAGATTTAAGGTAGAAAGTGTCAGATTCTGGCAAAATACACACTTGCCCACATTTTTCTCTCCTTTGTGCCACACCCTTGGTTTTGGGAAAACCCAATGAGAGCAACAAGTAGAGGAAGAATGTCATTTGCTGAATATCTCTTTTCATTTTTCTTGTAATTGCAGTGTTTATTAAAACACCCTCGGGATTAAATACAAAATAAAGTGTATAAGTGTAGATAGATTTTTTAATGTTTGTGATTGTAGACCGCTGATTTTTTTGCTCTACCATATAAGGACGACCTGTTCCACTTCCCTCTGTGAGCAGAAAAGTCAGGAAATTTAAAAGCCTGGATTCACAAAGTACCGAACTGTTGCTTTGTGTAGAAATGGGCGATGCTCTCTGAATTTGCAGACTGCATCACACTTTTCAGGTTAGGCCTCAACTTTAGAGGCAATCAGCGCTTCATTTATTTGTTCTAGAAGGGGGGGGGGGTGGTTCTGATGACAGCAACGGAGACCTTCCTGCTCCTTTCTCGGGATTCCGAAATCCTCCCTCTTCGCTCTCCAGCTGCTTAATCAGGCTGCCCTAAAGAGGAGGCTTTCGCTTGGGGTTTCGTTTTGTTTTGTTTTTGAGATTTAATACTCGTCTATTTCATCACGCCACACTGGTTTCAACAACATATAAAAGCCATGAAATTTAATGTTCAATTTCAGAACCTTGGCCAAGAGATGAAATTCTTATACCAAGAAAAAAATCCTTAGTAAAATGGGAATTTCCATCGAATCTATACTTTCTTGGAATTAATTGGCAACACTTTCGCTTAAGCTGCTGCGTGGACCTGTTCCCTTCTCAGTTTCAAAAATAGACGAAACTATCCGCAAAGGACGGACGTGTGAAAATGACGTAATAAGCCTGACTCTGTGCCCAGGGAAGGCCAGTTTGGCGTTCCAGAGTTACCCCGAAGTTCTGCCTGCGGGCCGCGCCCCAAACACACGGACAACCAGAGAGCGCGGGCGGCGGTGGCGGGACCCGGGCCTGGCCGCAGTGGGGAAAGGGAGGTTTTAAAAATGAACACAGTTCGGAATCCAGAATAGCTACTACCCTTCCCATGGATTTGAAAGGGATAGTGCAACCGAAGGCCCTGAAAGCTTAAGCTTCGTGAGTTTTACAATTAAATTCGCTTTGGGTTTAAAAATGTTTAAAAATACGTGTTGCACCACAAGTTTCCGCTAGGGCGGCCACCGAACCTCTCCTGGCTGCGCGGAAGCCGGCTGGTTCCACCAGGCGTCGGGCCTCACTTAGGCTGTGAGGACGCTGCGCGACTAATGCCCCCGTGGAGTTTAGGACTTTATGAGGAACCACCCCCAGCCTCCCCCACCGAGGTCTGAGCGGGGAGACCCGGGCGTGAGCTCCTCCAGTGAGGAGCCTTCTCCCGTTCTGCACCCGCCGGCTGTTCGGAGGTTGCAGGAGGCTGCGACCCGCAGTCCCGTCTCCTAGTCCAGGTCGAGACTCGCGGCAGCTGCTCTTGTGACCCCAGAGTCCCAGCCAGAAGGACGCAGCGTCAAGATCGCACTTCCAGAAAGCCAGCGAGCGAAGGCCTGCTCCTGCCTCCCGCCGGAGAGGCGCCTGGCGCAGCGGGCCCACGGCCCCCGCCGAGGTCGCTCGCCTCCGGTTCCGGCCGCACGGTTGGCCTCGGCGTTGGGGTAGAGGGCAGCAAACAAGATCTTTCCTGGGATGGGAAGCGCCTCCACCCCTTCCCGCTGAACCAGGCAGGGTAAACAGACCACGCAAGCCTTCCCGGGAACTGGACGCCTAGGGAGATTGCCAGAAACCGCCTGTCCCAACCAAATGGAAGGAGTTCCAGTTTTAAAGCAAATCCCTAGCTTCTCAGTTTAGCGGATGGACTCCGCTTCTACTTTTAAGAAGCAAATCAAAGTTCGTATGGAAAAGGCTAAAAGACGTTACTCACCTTTGAGTCTCACTTTTTCTCCAAAGAACTACATACCCCCACCCTTCATAGCTGCCTGCACCACTACAGCTTCGAAACGTGTGTTTTGTGGGATGTTAGAATAAATGACAATAAAAGCTATACATTTTTAAAATACAGATTTTTACCAGTGTCTCTATGCAAATTATGTGCGAAAGTGTGTGTATCTATGTAGACATAGATACGTACATATTCGCTAGAGTATATCCTGTGGATTTAAATTTGCATTCTAAAACTCTGCAAAACTAGTTGTGTATCCCTACCACATATGCCAAGTTTCAGTATTTAATTTATGTAATTGGTCTTCACAAAGGCCGTTTGAAGTATTATTTTCTTGTAATTTTTATATAGAAACTCCAAAACAGGAACACAGTGAACTTTTTGAATGAAGTCACTCTGCATATGAAAGAATGACATACGTGAATTGTATTTACAATAGAATGTTTGAAATTCATTTCTTTCTCTGACTTCAGGGCATGGGGGTTTCTCTTCTTGGAGGAGCCTTTAGGCAGAGTCAGTTCTTGGCTCCCACAGCAGTGTCTGATGCCGTAAAACACTAAATCCGGACAGATTTACACAGAACAGAAGCTTTCATTTCACCCTTCAAATTCCAGCCAAACAGCTTTGGGGATTTTTCTATGTTCCAGACCTACTGAATGTTTTTCCAGGTTTCATGGTTGAGCCGCGGTGTATGGCAGCTCAACCAAAATCGTAACGGTATTCGACGCAGCAGTGAGATGTGTCTTGTTTTTTTACTGTGTCCACGCTGTGGAACAAAGATGCCTTATGTTAAAGATGTAACTATTGTAAACTCGATGCAAATTTGGAGATGGGTTTTACATGTAAAAAAAAGACATTTTATTTGTACTCTTTTTCTTGAAACTGTCTTTACACAGTGCTTTTAATTTTTTTTAAAAGATTTGTATGAAGACAAAAAACAAAGTATTCAAGACCATCTTTTCAAACACTGTCTGAATGAAAGTAATTTCTTCCCTTTGAGACAGGCATGGATTTTCCTCTAACTTTAAAATAAATTACTTCTATTTACATTGGTAGAAAGATCACTCAGAAAGCTGCCTGCCTTTACTGCCAATAAAAAGTAGATTGCATTTCCCCCAGATGAAACCCAGAATTTTTTAACTGAACTGCCAGGTATAGCGCCATTGATAAATAGCATTTAAAATAAATATCTATTTTGGAAGAGAGGAAGCTTCTCTGGCAGGCCCTGGCAAAAAATTATACTCTCAGGATTCTTATAACTGACCATGAATAAAATTCAGGACATTTATTGTGAGAAAGATGCAAGTCAAGTTCATGTATACTTTCTGCAAAAGCGAAGAAGTTTGCATTATCAGAGTTAGAGCAGAGAATAGACTAAAAATAATTCTCTCCGATACGAAACCCATTCATAGCTGCTGAGATAATTAAGGACATTCTTTCTCCATATACATTTAGTCACGTATATTTGAAGGTTGGTACAAGCATTACGTGCACTGGCATTTCTGCAGGGCCCCTCCAAAGCACCCAAGAAGCCTAAAATAGTTAAGGTACCACCATACAACTCCCTTCCCCTCCATACAGGCCCTGTTTGTGGAGAATAGTGGAAAGTACAATGAACTGAGTTAAACAAATATTTAGCTTGCTCCATGTCCAAGGCAAATCAGATTTCAGGCCAACATATGGGCTCCAGCTTAAGGCTGGAGACACGGCCTCAAGTCGGGAGTGAATGATGTGTGTGGTCACTGTCATAGGCTCTAGCCAGGCCAGACTCTGGGTTACCCACTCTGCCAAGGACTGTGGAGAGACTGAGCTGCACTTTTCTCCAGAACTCATCACAGGTTAGAACTCTCTGAGGTGGACCCAACGTGGTAGTTCTGCATTCAGAATTTAACCACTTACTTGTCCAAGTTCCTTTAGCGTAGGCCCTATGATTTATTGATTCGGGGTTCCCCACATTTAGCACAGTGCCTGGTACATAGTAAGCATTTGCTATAGGTCTGATAAATCCCTTGAATCATTTAAGTGCCTAGCAAAAGAGACTCCCTGAGTTAGGGTCTTTGGATCTCCGGGGGACCGCAGAAGGTGCAGGTGTGTGCTGTGCCACAGTGGCCACTAGCCATGTGTGGCTGCAAGTGCTTGAAGTGTAGCTGGTCCAAACTGGTGTGTGCTGTAAGTATGAAATGCATACCAGATTTTGAAGACTTAGTATAAAAAAAGAAAAGAAAATATTAATACTTTTATAGTAATTGTATGTTAAGTAATAATTTAGCTGTATTAGGGTGATTAAAATATATTTGTGGTTATTATACCTCTAAGATGACCACAGTGACTTCAAACTCATGTCCATAAGTAATTCTCTCTCCCCCAGAATGTAGGCGGGACTTAATGGCTCAATTCTGGCAAACAGAATATGGCAGAAGTGATAGTGTAACCGAGCAAACTGGGGCTCAGTCGCATGTCACCTTGCTGCATGACCCAATCACTAGTATTGAAGGAAACAGGTTTTTATCTATAGGATTCCAACCTTGTGGGGCAGTTGGGGGCACTCCTGTTCAGAGCCCTGTTCTCCTATGAGGCCCAGCACTTCCCCTGCTCCCCAAAAGGGTATAATCCAAAACCATGCCCCAAAGTTCCCCACATCCTTATCTGTTCTTAAGCTGGCTAGGCAAGCAGTTCTCCATCCCCTCTGAAAGGCACATTCGTGGATTTCATAGTCGCCATCCTCTGGCAGCAGCTGTCTCCTTCAGGATCTGGGGTACATTGTCCTCAGCCTCCATGCAGTGATCCAGAAAACATGAGCCATGTTACACTGGGTCGTGGTGGGGTCCAGGGAGGCACACCTCCCAAGAGAGTAGCTCTCTGTACGTCCTTCAGAGAACTAGAAGTCAGCATTCCCTGGTCACAGTTCAGCATTCTAGGCATCTCTCACAAATACGTGCTTGGTTCAGCAGGTTCCTGCACAGCTCCAGCAGCTCTCTCCTTACACCCTTTCCTCAGCCCGCATGGCTGCCTTCCTCACTACCCCAGGCTGCCTGGTGGAATCCTGACTCCCGGCCGGCATGGTTTCTACCTTACACACCAGCCCTCATGGTGGACCACTTCATTACAAACTGCATAGCTGCTTGCTGCTTCCTCTCTCGGACCTCACGGCTGAATCCCCCTACTTCATGGCTCCTTCCTCACAGCAGCCTCCCCCCTCTCGGCCTACCCTTATTTTTAAATGCTGAACTGGAACTTCCTACGTGTTCTCATATCCAGGGCCTCCTACAATGTGTTACTTTTGCCAGCTCCCCCACATCTTTTACCTTCTTTCAGCTGCCATCTTTAGTCAGGGCAAGAGTACCCCATGACACAGGAGCCTCTGGCTCCTACCTCTCGCACAGGTGATGCATAAGCTACCCCCCAGCTATATCATTATTCACTATACAGTCTGAAAATCACATAGACCTTTTACCCAGGAGGCAGCACAGCTGTCAACTTGCCATTGTTATGAAAAGTATCTTAACTGCTGTAGCATCCCCTTCCCCTATCCAGCAACCATGGGCTGTGGGGAACATTTTCAAGGACCCTCACTTTGCACCCTGTTTCAATAGGATATAAGTTGCAAGATCAGATTATTAAAAGACTGCAACTTCTTTTTTAAAAAAGATATTTATTTATTTATTTATTTATTTATTTGAGAGATGAGAAGGGAGGGAGAAAGAGAGGGGGGGAAACATCAATGTGTGGTTGCCTCTCACATGGCCCCCACTGGGGACCTGGTCTGCAACCCAGGCATGTGCCCTGACTGGGAATCGAACCAGTGACCCCGTTGATTCACAGGCCAGCGCTCAATCCACTGAGCCACACCAGCCAGGGCAAAAGACTGCAAATTCTATCTTGAGCGCTCCTCTCCCTCATTAGCTTGCTTCCTCTCTGTCTCTGTCTCAAGGCCCAATCACCAGAACAGAACAGACTGTCATGCCAAAGATACCAAATGGAGAAGAGAAGCCCTGGAGGACAGAGGTCACGCGGAGAAGAACCGAGGCCCTTCAGTCAACCGCCAGCACCAACGACCAGCCGCGTGAGTGAGACGTTTGAAAGCAGACCCTCATGTCCCAGTCGGTGCTTCGAGGATGGATCCAGGCTGATGACTGCAAACTCAGGGGAAACCCCAAGCTTGTCCAGCTCAGCGGCTTGTGCACGCTGCCCCACAGCAACTGTGAAATAATAGGTGTGTGTGTTTTAAGCTAAGCTTTGGGATAAACTGTTGCACGGCAATAAATAACTAACACACTGTTATTAAAATGACTCTCTTTTTGTCGCTTTTTACTTTTTAAAATGTGGCTACAAAAATTTTTCAATTACACTTGTGGTTCACATTTTATTTCTATTGGGTAGCGCTGGTCACTGCGGCTTAGATGGGACAAAGGTGCTCCAGGTTTAATTTGGAACTCCGGAGTGCTGGACCCAAATTTTGGTACAGAAAACCATGAAATAGGACTAAATCTAATAAAATATGTTTTCACCTATAATACCTTGGCTAAACCAATTTCTACTACTTACATATTAAACAGCTGTAGATTGAGAGTCAAGAGTTATTATTTTCCCAGTTTAGTCTCAGGTTAGTTGAAAACTATACCTAGAGAGACCCCTTACTGTCTGGTTCAGCTCTAGCATATTATGATTCAATAATTGCTCATGTTAGCATTTTCTTGCTACCAACGAGTAATGGCTACGTGGGTGATTGCTAGTGCAGTTTTTCTTGTAATAATGAATCCAGCATTAGCAGCTCCACTTGTCCAAAATGATTTTTTAGCAAAAAGTAGTTAGTTGGGGTGAGGACTGGACAACCTGAGGCAAAGGAGCATTCTTCAGCACACCCCTAACTGCTCCCACAATCCTCTGCCTTTCTGGGAATTCTTGCATCTCTGATCCTCACCTCTCCTGATGTCTAGAATACCAGAAAACTGTTCGCATTTAATTTTGTAGCTAAGCTTGAAGTTGGGAAGAAATGAAGGACTTAGGTTTCTGTTTAAGAGCCACAGAGACCTAAGGTGATAATTAGAAAAATACTTAGAATATAATACTTTCTATTGGATTTTATTTTTCTGGTACAGTGACAAGTTCTCCTAAGTTTTCAATGGTGAAACATCAGTTACTTTTTATCTTTTGGGCAGAAGGCCACTGGTTTGAGTCTCCTTTGCTCTGGCTATTTACAGATAATCATGGAATAGGACCATGTTATGAGAATGAACAGTCTTCTGGGTATTTTTTTTCTAAATTTAATTAAGAAATTCTCTTCCTTGTGTCTTGAATGCATTTTGTGTTGGCAACATGATAGCAGCTGTAATACATGGTGCTTCAGAGGGGGTGATTTCTCCATAGTAATATTTTGAGCAAAGCTAGACAGTCTATTACAAGGCTATCATCTATTGTTTCAGTCACTTAAAAGTGACCCTTGATAAATGTTGTTGAAATATTCCAACCTTGAACTTATGGGGTAAGGAATCAAAGGTCTGGCACTGCTACACAGGCCATCATTCCACAAATGTTCGTGGGGAGAGGCTGCTCCGAAATTTTGCATAAAAAACTAGACAGGTTGCTGATATCAGTTAGCATTTCTTTGGGAGATGGCACTGCCTGTTCCATTCTATTTATTTCCACTAGGATCTAGTCTTCAGGATTTTTATAACAACATTTTAGTAGATTTTAGTGTTTTTTTTAGAGATGAGTTTTAGAAAGCTCTCGTTAAACTGGAAAGTTAATACTATGAGGAAATGATAAACGATGTCACCTATTGAGACAATTACAAATTAAAGCCTCATGTTAAGTGATGACTTTAATTCTAGATTTTGACTTTCAGTTTTCTAAAACTACATAATTTTTTTTCCTAAATAAATCATTAGTATTTGTCTAGGTACACAAAATAAGAATATCAACCATTTCAGATGATACCAAAGCTTTTCCAAGTTTTCAAAATAATGGGATTTAAGTTGTGTGAGCTGTGCTGTGCCCGGACACTGCTTTCAGAACTCAGCAGTTCGGTTTTCAAAACGTACTCAGCATATGCTTCTGATAACTTTCTGAAACAAGTAATGAACAGCACTGTATATCAGAACATACTTACATAAATTAATGTCCAAAAACTGATGGTTCTTAGTTTCCCATTTTTATTTTCATTTTAAAACCAGTGTTCTTTGCTTTAGTCTTCTCTATTAAGCACTATTCACTGAAATCTTAGCTGTGTTTTTTTTTACATTTGCAGGCACAACACAATTTTTTCTTTAAATAAAGAAAGCCATTATTGACTACTGAAATTATATTACTTATTTTCAGGAAATGACAATTTACAGTGTAAAGGTTTAGAACATGGAATTTTGTATCTTCAGCCCTTGGAATGCGATCAAACGGACTGGGGCCTTTGCCTCCTCTTTAATCCTCTGTGTCCTTCCTCCTTCTTCCTCCTCGTCTACCTGCATGACCAACTCACATTCTTTCCCGCCACGCACAGTTTCATTATTCTTTATTCCCTAAAACTCTCTCTCTCTCTGAGGTGGACCCTCTACCTGTGGTGTTCCCACAGCACCAGCAGGCCCACCCTGGTTCCTGAGCCTTAGACCAATCCAACCTCTGCTGAATGAATAATTCTATTTCTTCCTCCAGCCCTCTCCCCTCCCACATCGCTCCGCTCTCAGCAGCAACATAGCATGCTCTCTCTTTCTCTTTTTCTGGCTGACACCAAAGAGGACTCCCTAAGTGGCTTGTCAGATAAACCCAGATACAGCAAAGGAAATTGCTCACAGGGTAAACCGAGAAAGAGGAGGGACTTATCAGGATTTACATGAACCTTATAGGCAAGGAAAGGAGTTGACAGGCAGCAGTAAGTTTATGGAGCATGCTTCCAGCTGTCTTTGAAAAGTCCTGCCTTCAACTCCTGCAATGCCTGCCCTGCAGGCACTCCCACATAATTTGCTGTTACCAGCCACACATATATTTTTCTAATTCCTACTTCAAACTCCACCTCATCAACAGGTGCCTTTTTGTGCGATCAGGATCAAATACACATGTGGCTACTATTCAGCTGCTTTGAGAATGTGATGAAGGGCATAAGGGACCCTCGGGCCAGACGGTCCTTGGCAATTCGCTGGGAGGCTCTGTGCACATCCAGACCCTCCCTTTGTTTGTGATCCAGCAGGTGACTCCTGCGATGACTGACAAGGGCAGACTTGTAACAATGGTATTTCAGGAGGATAATAACCAGCCATCATAAATTCCTTTTTTAATAGTTTATTGCAGGTTGTAGGTTATTGACAATGACTTCATTTTACAGCACAAAGGAAAACAGTTCCTTGTGGCTGCTAGTCTCTAAAACCACTTTAAGCCTTTTTAGTACCCTCAGAGAAAAGCTAGTCTTTCACGAAATGAATCATAAATAGTTGAGTGAAGACAACCACGGTTAATCAGGAAGAGAGAGGAAGGGCAGAGAAAAAGAAATATTTGTTTGAGATCCAAAAGAAGTGTCCTAGGAGCCACTCCCTTGAAAATAAAAGCTGCAGTCTAACTTTGAGGGCCACTCTTCTACATCTTACTTTCTTGGGATGATAAATCCAATTGAACAAAGAACTATCTAAAAGCCTTAACCATAACTATGTACAGAAGTAAAAATGAATTAGGAAGAGGTTCATTCCAAGATCTGAAGGAGGAACTCTGGGTTTCGTTTCATTTCTTGTTCTGTTGAAGGCACATCACTTCATTACTAATTCCTTGCCGTGAAAAAGAGACACATTACAACTTTCACCAAAAATCTCATATTTTGTTAGGATTTCTACATCTTGGCTGCAAATGATGCTGCAAGAGATCTTCATCACGGCCAGCTCCTCTGGTTTCAGACCACACACCAGTGCCTGTGCCCAAAATGGCTGCAAAGAAATAGAGAATAATGTTACGGACGTTTAGCTAGAGGACAGAGTTTATAAGCACCTGTGCATCTATTTTGATTTTCCTTTAAAAATGGGGGGAAAAATTAGTGAAAAAATATTTAAGCCCGAAAATATCTTTTAAAAAAGCCATTCTTATAAAACATGCAGAAAGTTGAAACCCTGCAAGTCAGGTAGATAGGTGACTAGTTGTATTTTTGATGTATCTCTCTGCCTAGTCATTAACTTTAAATGCCATATAAGAGTTTGTAATCCACAGTAAATTATTTCATAGAAATAACTTAAATTATTTCTATGAAATAATTTAAAAGGGCAGCTGACTAATGTGAAACATTCTAGTTTCCACCAGCAGTTGGTTGCCAAACATGGTGGGAAAAAAAGAAAGAGAGAGAAAAGGAAAGAAAACGGTTACAGATATAAGTTGACTATAAATCTCTAATGATCAAGTGGTGGTTAGAGATTATTGTGTTTAGATGATACGGAAAAAACATATTAAACACCATGAAGTCTTTCCAAGTTCCATTTTATACATTAGCAAACCGGAGTTTTAAAAAATCCCCTCAAAGTCTTTTAACTTCTTTGTTTAATGCCCTAGACTCAATGTCCTACATTTCAAAATACATTGTAATAAAGTTTATTGAGCATAAAAAAGAAGAGGGGAAATCATATTTTAATTGCCAGAGAGACTGCCTGTGCTCTGTTTTTAAATTGTAAATTAGAAAATTTAGCTGTTAAACTAAAACTTTTAACTTTTTTCAAATGTTTCTCTCAGGGTACCCTTTTTTACAGCAAAAATCAGAATAACTCAAAGTGATAATTCTCCAAAGAAAAGTTATAAGGCGCCCCTCCCCACCTTTCAAATTCTTAGGTTTTCTGCAAAGCTGAGAACCGTCGAGTGGAAATAGTGTTCAGGCTATAAAAAGCAGCCGCGCTGAGCGAAAGCAGGCAGAACTGGCCTGACTGGGGGTCGGAAACCGGAGACAGGGACATGCAGCCACTCAAACGGCAGCATTATTCACGCAGAGATCCGTCATTGGGGGAATTACTTTTCGTTTAGAGGATTTACTGTAAAGTGCTGGGGGGGCGGGATAGTAGGATAGTAAGTCTGGTTGAGAAAACTAATTTTCTCCTTTAAGGATTCATTTCAAATCTTCACTCTTTCCTTCAAGATGTGACTCCAAAGAAAGACATTTACGTCAAAGAAGGTTAGGGCCCTAATTCTGTACACTGCCTCTTAAGCACATTCTAGAGGCCTATTAGACATCATGTAGACTGTAGACAGCAGCATTCTACCACCCTAGTACTTAACATCTGTACACCAGCTTCTTGGGAGCAGAAATGGAGACATGTGCATTTTAACATATTCCAAGAATATAGTCACAGGGGGAAATCTACCTTTTACCATATATGGCCATCGTGCAATTCCATCCAAGAACTCAATGCAGATATTTATGTAGTATCCCCACCCCCTCTCTCCCCAGGTTGGCGGAGGTTTAAAGAAATACTTTGGGGAGGCCCCTGCAAAGCCTGTCTTCTCAGATATGAATGGTGCTGATGGAAAAAGCGGAAATGCTTTTCTGAGCGTGAACTGGACTTTCACTGTGTGGGGTATGTCACAGAATTTTTTATCAATCTTTCTAAAAGTACCTATAGATAGAAATATTTGCAGTTATTCTAGATACTAAACTTTTTGTTCGTGCCAGGGTTTTTTGGGGGGAGGGTTTCTTTTTAATTTTGTTGTAGGTTGTGATCTTGACCCATTCCTTTGGGGACTCTCTCCGAGTGCACTAGGATTCTAGTGATGGAAAAGGTTAGTGGGATAAAGTGATATTTTTAAGGGAATTTAAGTGAGTTGGGGAAATTGTCTAACACAGCTATATTAAAACCTTGCTGATTACTATGGAGGGGAAACACACTAATAGGCAGAACTGCAATAACGGAATTCCAAACGAGAGGTAGTGTTAAAAAGAATACTTAGGGCGTGGGTAGGGCAAGGGGAAGTGGTGGTGGGAAAATGGAGACAACCATATTCAAACATCAATTTAAAGAAATATGTTGTTTATAGTTTAGCATCTTTGTGACTGTATAGCAGATAAGATGTCTATTGAGGCTTTGGGGTATACAAAAAGATGACTGTCAAATAGCTAAGGTATTCAGGAACCCAGTTTGGGAAACACCATGTCCATTAGAACCCAAGTTCTCTTCATTTCTCCTTCCTTTCATCTATCACGGTAAAAAGCCTGCAGTATCTATCCGTGCGTAACCTAGTTACCAAAACAGTCCTTTAGTTCCATGACCATGGGGTAATATATTGGAAATTAAGATTGTCCTGGAAATTCTAAGACACATGATCTTGTTCACCGGTCTCATGATTTTCATGACCATATCGAGATTTGTAGAATCTTAACCATAAATCCTACAATCAACATATTTCTAAAAAACAATTATTGCTAGTAAAAATAACACTTAAAAATTTTTATAAATGTAATGTACACAATTAGCGTCAAACTAGCAGGCCTGAGTGTAGCAGCCATTTAATGGCACACCTGCCATTCCGCCTGCAGGACATGTGGCAGGTGTGCTCACGCAGTCGAATAAGAAACAGCCACGATGCCTTGTCACAGAGATGGAGCGGCGTGAGGAGCAGGGGTCAGAAGGCCCGGGTGCCGGTTCCGCTCTGCTCTTACCAGCTCTCTGACTGTGGCTGTCCCTTACCAGAGAGACATGGAGATGATCATATTCATCCTTTTTACCTCACTGCTGTTATGAAGATTCAATAAGAGAACAATATAATAGTGTTTTGAGAGCTGTCAGATGCCACAGACCCACGAGGCACTTTTATTGCCAGATTTTTAATCATCCTGCAATAGCGGGGTGCCATTTTCATGTCAGTGCTAAAGTAGGGCTCCCACTGGCAAGAGAATAATCAAAGAACGCCACCACCTCACTCAAGCGCTCCGGAAGGAGCCCTCCAGGCCCCGAGACGCCATGCTCCCTCGCTCAGCGTCGCCCCACTGCTCCCGATGCACACTCCATGTCCAGGGCACTCACCAGGAGGAGAGGGTCAGCACACGCATGAGCACAGAGGGGGCACAACTCCATGAACCACCCTCTGCCTGTGGGTCTCCCACACATGTTCATAATAAAAGTTCCTCTAACACCTCCGGGATCCAAATACACCTTTGGAGAACAGAAGTTTCAAGTGGCCAGTCCTGTCTGGCCTGTTCTCTCGTAATGCAACAGTAGTGCCTTAACTGCTTTTCTACTCAGTTCACCCTTCCTGCAAAACATATTTAAAATGCGTTCAGTACATTGTTACATTGGAGTGGTTTTAGACTCCTGGGGAGGGGGGCCAGGGGAAGGCCTTAAAAATGTTAATTAACTGGAGTGCAGAGCTTAACATTCTGGACTCCAAGATGGTATTTAAGCCTATTTAGGTTTTTTCCAAATTCTCTAAGGCTAATGTAACTTCTGAATGTTCCTAGTAATCTCTAATTATTTGTGGAAATGGTAGATGTGAGAAGACCAGATTAAACCCACAGATAATCCCCAAATCTCATTTTAGCCAACAGTGCAGCTCTTTTCCCACCAAGCCGAGCCTGGAAGGACTAAGAAGAGAAAGGCTGACCGGAGTCCCCAGCTCCCTGTTCTCCTGCCCACCCTCTGGTGGAGATGTTGTAAACGGGCCCAAGTGCCAGAAACAAAGCCCCAAAGGAAGGTGGAACATCAGGGGCCTGGGGCACTGCCCAGATGGAAAGGCAGACACCGAGAACCGGAGACATGGAGTCCTAGCATAAAGGAGTGGCCCCCATGTGCATGCCTTGGCGCCCTGGGCTACGCTCTTAGAGGCAGCAGCACGCTCAGGTCATTGCTGTCTGCCCCGCTGTGTGTTCATCTGAGATGGATAAGACCACGCTGTCATCTGCGGCCGCCTCTCCCAGCTCATAACTGCAAGGACCGGCCTCGGACCGACCCAAGCACTCCCCTCAGTTATACGTGGTCTCCTTAACAGGTCGAGGAAAGGAAGAGGAAGACAAGGACTTTATGTGCAGGCCTACGTTATCAGTCCCCCCCCCCCAGACGTTAACTGTATTGTTTTCCCCTCTGGGTGCTTTTCAGTTTTTCTAACTTGACGATTTATTTACATCAGAACAGAAATGGTTCCCAGTTCTTTTGAACCCAATTTAATTTTAATGACCCTAAAAATTTTACATGGTCCATAAGGTTCTTGAAATTTCAAAATAAATATCGTCAGGGAAACAAGTTGATGCAAGCCATTTTAGAATACAGTTTTTCAAAAGACGAAAATGTTTTATCAGACGATTTCATGTCTACTCTTGGTAAAACGCCCACAAAGAAGCAATTTGATTTTTGGTAGGCTGACTGCTACTCTCCGCCCCCTCCTCCCCTGCTCCGTTTCCTGGGCTATTTCCATTTATGTTGGAGCGCTCTGGACTAGAATTTATAACTAACTTTTTTCAAATGCACAAGGAATTCAACTTGCAAGCAGAAAGAAAAGGAGAAATGGAGACGACCTGATGAAGGGGACTCCCCGCCACTTCTTGGGGAGGAATGATGACAATGTGTGGAAGTCTGTACTGAGAGAGAAGAGCTGGTGTGGAGGGGCTGCGGTGGGAGAAAACCGAAAAAGAATGTCCAGCTAGTTAGATTTAAAAAGCTGGCTCCTGAATGTAAAGGTTCTGAATCACAGAGCTCGAGCTTAACATACTTCATTTATGTTCTAAAATTATGTCCTGCAGGTTCACAACACCTTCAGGCCTCAGTATCTGCAAATACTAGGTCTCCAGATGCTGGGGCGGGGTTCGGACCTTAGGAAAAGTAGGGATGCAGGGAGCAGCCCCTGTTTTTCCTAAAGCGGCCTTCCCCGGAGGCTGCAGTGATTGTCCCCAGGTTCTTGGGGCAGCTGGACCTCTCGGCCAGCACAACCCCCTTGTTCAGGAGTCCTCGCTCGGGCTTGGGCTGCGGAGGCAGGGTTTGGTCACTTTCGGAACTCCAGTCCCCGAGCCACAGGTGACGTCAGAGCCGGGCGCCCAGAAGGGTGCCTTGGGCTAAGCTGCCTTGATCCCGACTGCACCCCGACCCTCCTCCTACCGGGACCCCGCCCCTGGGCCACCCGCTGTCCTCCGCGCCGCGTGCAGCAGTCTCCTAGGCTAACCAGAGCCTTCAGTCCTTCTCTCCTGCCCCCCTGCGGCCACTGGGGAGAAAACAGTACCGTCGCTCGTCTATCCTGGCTACCCAGGGCCACTGCTGCTGCCACCAAGATCGTGGGCACTTGGGTTGCGCGCGGGTGCACAGCGCCTGGGCAGGACAGGAGAGGCGTCGCTCGGAGGGGAACGGTGGTGATGTCTGCGGCACCGAGACCCCCTGGGATCTTCCAGAAGTTTCAGGCAAGTGTGCACCATCCCCTCTACCCGCCCATCTAAGGCTGTTTACCCAGAGCAGTGAAGACAGTCTGGGAAACCCTTTCCAACGCCGGTGCTAGTGGCTGCATGGACAATAACCTGATGATCTACTAAGGGAGGGCCTTGGATCTGCAGTGTGGAGGTAGGAGGTGGGGGCTGGGGGTCGCAGCCTGGGTTTTAAGGTGGCATGAATAACAACGTAGCCGCTCCCTCTGCAGAGTGGTGCTGAAATGTTTATTTCATTTTAATCCACTCCCCTCCCCCCTGCACTGCCTCTACTAGCCCAGGGGGAGTTACAAATGACTTCCACATCCTGGTAGTACGTGGGTGCATGGCCTTTCCCTTAGCCAACCCAGCCAGCGAGGTTTCAGCTGCCAGAAAATGTGTTTCCCATCCAACACTTCTTGCACAAGGACAAAATATAATGTGTCTGAAAATGGCAAACTTCCTGTACGCTTCCCTCACCCACCCTAGTTGCCCATTTAGGAATAAGACTAGTGTGACAGGGATTAGTTGGAAACCTGCTTTCCTTTGTACATCCCAGATTTCTGCTGGTTCAGTGTCCCATGTCAGGTGAAAATTATTCATGAGGCTCTGAAGACAGTTGATAAGTCTTACTCCTTCCCCTTAGAAATTCCAAGTAGATTTAAATCACTCCCCAGTTGCTGCAGAGGGTCTGTGTTTTATGGGAGTTCTCCAGTGGGCTTTGACGTATTCTCTTACCAAATCTATTTCTCAGCTTCAGGCTCCTGAATAAATTATGCACCCCTTCTCTCAGCTGCCACTCCCCCACCCCGCTCCAGCCCCTGGACAACAGGTTGGAATGGAAGCTCTGGGACACATCAGTCACCAGTCCTGGGACAGCCATATGCCACTTGCTTGACTGAGAGATTATGAACGTCTCATGGACTAGTCAGGGAGTTGGGGTCCCTGGACCTTAGCTCTGTGTACAGATTTATCCCTTGCTTGCAGGATCACTTAGCTAATGTCACCATTTCCTTTCTGGAGCCCGGTTGCCTTGTCAGGAAAAGGTCCGTTAGAATACTCACTTGGAGAAAACCTTAACATCCCCCGAGGAAATCATCTTGGAGCTTCTTTGAGGATGGCCACTTGCCAGAGACTGGAGTTAATTGATGTCAGGCAGTTCTGTTGTGATGACCGTAGGCTTGTATTTATTTTGGTGTTTGCTTGAGAGCTAGAGAGGCTAATGGGAAAATGGGCAGCGAAGGCCCCTGAGTGAGCCAGGAGGCATTTTGCATTGCCTACCAAGCTACTTTAAAAAATCATTGCCATCCGGCCTTCTGGGAGAGCAGGATGGGGCATGGCTAAGTTGTCCGTTTGGATGTCCTCTCTTCCTATGGCCTCACCTAACAGGCGGCTTAAAGTCACCATTTCCCTCATTCACACAATGTGTAGAGGTGATCTCCCTGGGAGCTTCGAGAGCAGCCACTTCTTGGGCTGAGATTGGTCATGTTTCTATGACTCACGTCACCAGGGCCTTCGGCTGTGCAAGGTTTCCTGCATGCTCCAGCTGGGCCTTCCCAGGCAAGGACAAGGACCCTGTTATCCTTTTCTTATTTCAAGTTTTACTAAAACAACATCACCACCAACAACAAAAAGTAAAACAAACAAAAAAATCAAAATATACAAAGGCATAGACATCTGGCATGTTTACCAAGCACGGATTTTTTTAGCCTAAAATAATTAAAGCTGATCCCGCCTCTGGCTGGGCTCGTGGCGTCAGATTCCTTGTCACCCACATCAATGTTGCATCATCAGAAGAAGTTAGTTCTCCACACTCTGCTCCCTCGTCTTCTCCAGGGGGCCTCCAGCTCGGCTGGACTCCCACTTTTGTGCACCCCCTCCTCCTGCCCATGGCCTCTGAGCCTGAGAAAAGCATTTTTCAGTCCGGTGTTGGGGTTCCTCCCTGTGTCTCTGGGCATCCCAGGGTGGCCCTGAGCGGCATGCAGGGAGCTGCAGAGTCCTCCCCTGTCGTCACACTCTCCTCTCAGGCAGCCAGCCCAGGCCCCACCCTTCCAGAAGCCTACTTTGTATTCACTCCTCCCCTCCCCACCCTTTCCCTAGCCAGCCAGCAACTGCTGGCTGAAAACCACCTGTTTTGTGTTTTGAAAGCCTGGAAGCACCCCTATCCCCCACTCTCACAGACCTCCCACTGAGTTCCAGTTTCCCGTCCAAGCTCCAGATCTGAGTTCTCCACTCATTTCAAGAACATGGGAGCTTGCTGCATATTCAAGCCTTTTTTCTTTTGTTTTCTTTCTTTTTTTTCTTCCTTTTTTTTTTTTTTTTTTTACCGACTCAGACTGCCAATGGTCCTTCTCTTCAGGGAGAAGTGGTCTTGTAACGTTCTAAGCCTGATGGCCTTCCAGGGCTGTCCTCAGACTTGTCAGAGGTTAGAGTCACAGCCATCTCTGCAGGATACTGTGTCACCGTTTAGTCCCCTCCAATGTGCTAGGAACAGTTTTAAAAGCAAAAAACATGCCCCTGCTAAGGCATGCTCTATAAAATCACAATCACAAGTAAACAAGTTCACACACACAGAGAAAGGACTCTACCCAACTGCCTGAGTGGCAGTTTCGGAACATTCTATCAATACTAATTTGTTCAATAAATTGTCCAGCCTTCTGCCAGCATTTGCTACCAGGCAAGTGGGAGCAGGTGTCAAAGGTTGGAGAAAAACTTTTGGAAGATTAAAAAGTCTAAAACTGACAAACACCTCCCCGTGTCATAGGCAGATAATGGCCTTCCAAACACGTCCACTCTCGAGACCCCAGAACCTTTGAAATTGTTACCTTATATAGCAAAATTGGCTTTGAGGGTGTGATTAAGTCAAGGACCTTGAGATGGGGGAGGTTGTCCTGTATTGTCTAGGTGGGCCCCATGGAACCACAGGGACCCTTATAAAACAAGGGTCCTTTTCCTAATGAAAGAGGGAGGCAAGACAGTCAGAGAAAGATGTGAAGAGATAAACTGAAGGCTTTGAAGATGGGGGAAGAGGCCAAGAGCCGAAGAATGCTGGAAGCCTCTGGAAGATGGACAAGGCAAGTGAGCGGATCCTCCCCAGAGCCTCCCACAGGAGCAGAGCCCTGCCGACACCTGGATTGTAGCCCAGTGCCCCATTTCAGACTGGTGACCTCCACAACGGGAAGTTTAAAGTTTTGCATTCTTCAAGCCACTAAATTTTTGGTATTTTGTTACAATGGCAACAGGAAGTCAATGCTCTCCATTAACTTAACTGTTCATGTGACTTGAGATTTGGTGGGAACCCCCTGATACAACATGAAGAATAAGAGCGCATCCCCATTCACTTTTTTTCAGTAGCTGTCGTTTGTCATTTACTCACTGCCCATACTAAGCCCTGCGGGGCCTGTGCTAGTCACGGATACACCGCCAGGGAAACTTGTCCCCACCAGGCCCCACCCAGCCAGTTAGACCACGCCCTCTACAGTGGGCCCAGCCGCTGAGTTGAGTCTCCCAGGTGACTCCAGTGTGCTGTCAGGCCACTGCAGGGTCCCTCACCGGTCAGATTCTGTCCTTTACCTGAGACATGTAGAAGCTTGCTGCCACTGTGGGTACTGGTCTGGGTGTGCCAGCTCCAGCAGCCAGTAGCCATGACCGGTGCGCCAGTGCTCCTCTCAGAAGAGCATGGAGAAACCTTATTCACAGGACACTGTGGAGCTGAGGAGGTACATCAGGCCTCTCTTTGTGTAAGTGTGTATTAGGGTGACCAGCCATTGTAGTTTGCCCAGGACTTTGGGGGAGGAGGGGCTCCCAGACATGAGAGTTTTAGTGCTGACGTCAGGCACTTGGACAGGGTGCTGGGAGTCTGAGGTCCACAGAGTGAACTCTCATGGTTGGGCGGTAGCACTCTGGCCTCAGAGGAGGGGGGTGTGTGCATGAGCGTGTGCAGGGGTGTGTGAGAGTTCTGTGCATGAGTGTGTGAGTGTGTGAGTGTTGTGCATTAGTGTGTGTGTGTGATAGTGTGGGCGTTCTGGGGACAGCCCATCTCCCCAGCCCAGAACAGCCCTGCGCTGAACCATCTGAGGGCTGCTCTGCGTCTTGCCAGAGAGCTGCCCAGAGGAAAGTCTTCCCTGAACGGCTCAGTGAGCTCAAGGGTTGAACTGGTACATTTATTTTGCTCTATGACAGTGTAATTAGCCTTTTCTCTTGTGAGGAATGAAAGGGCAGTGTGCTTTCTGACAGCTGGGGGAGCTGCCTTCCTGCCCGGGTAAATCTCGTCTCCCCACCCGCCGATACTGTTACACCTGTTCAAACAAGGACCAGAATAGGTATTTATTTGAAGTTCAAGAGGCCATATGAGCCACGGCCTAAATATAGGCCTGGATATAATTATAAAGATACTTAATTCTTTGTTCTGAAAGATTTTTGCAGTCCACTGCTCCCGCAGAGGCTTGAGCAGTTTCCTTAACCATGTGTACCTCGGAAAATGAGTACAGGCAGGGGTGAGAACGCCTCAAGGGGCGAGGAGCGCAGGGCTTGAGGCTGGGGGACACTGAACAATGCTCAGGGCAATGACTCCAGGGACCACCAGGGAAGAGGCTAGATAAAGATGCAGACCTCCAGGCCCTCTCCTGGAGAGCGTTACTCTTTGGTCTTAGAATGGAGACCAGAAACCGGTGTTCTTAAAGCTCCCCAGGTGATTTTGATGATTACCCCCGACCTAATGCATGGGCACGGGAGACTTTCCTTCCTTTCAGGCATTTGGGGACCAGGTCGGGGGTACTAATGATGGCCATTTCCGGGGCACCCCTTCCACGCAGCTGCCCGTTGTCATTGTTCCCGTTTTCTGGAGGGGGCAACAGGGACCTTTCACCCATGTCTCTGCTGTCTCCTGAAGCACCCCAGGGCAAGTGTTCACTGAGTTCTCAAGACCACAGGCCCTTTTGAGAGTCTGACAAGATCTATAAACCCTCTCACCATAAAACTGCACCTATACCTAAGATCTTGCACGATTTCAGAGGTTTCGTGGAGCACCCTGAAGCACTCCCAAGGACCTCTGGTTAAAAATGCCCTGAAGAACATTCCCTAAGGGGAGCCCACAGACAGGCACCCTAAAGCAGGATCCTCAGCAGCCTAAGGAAGGGCTTCTGGGGCCCTTACTGTGAGGTTTCCAGGCTTTCAAGTCACATTGGGGATGCTGTGGGTACAAGAAGTGAGGATGAGACACAGGCTCTGCTTCTAGGTTAGTGAAAAGACACGCATGCACAGGCAGAAAGATAATACAAAGTTCAAGGCAGTTGAAGGCAAGCCTAAACAAGGGCCGGCACTGTGCTGTGGCTCAGTGAGGCGCAGGGGCTGTGGGAGGGCCGAGAGGCTGGGCAGTGAGGCTGAGCCAGGGAGTAGCCTGGGCCGTGCTCGGCAGGAAGGAGAGGACTCTAGGCAGGGGGAACCTGGTGATGCTTCTGGGGAGGAGAAGAGAAAGCCACACCCAGAGCAGAAACAAGGAAAGCCAGGCCAGGCTATTAAGAAACAAAGAATTTTGTGTGCTAAGAAATGAATACCCCCGCTCCACTAAAAAAAGCGGGCGGGGGGTGGGTGGGGGGGGAGAAAAGGTTAAAAGAAAGAAATGCTCAAGACAGTGACAATCTTTGTGGTCATTTGAAAATATGTTTACATTGGTTTACACTAAACGGTGAAATAATTTTGACACAAAACATAATGCTAGAGAATTTTACTGTTCACAAAATTACAGAACTTATTAAAATTGACTTAAGTCCCCCACAGACAATGTGGTCCAGCAAGAGGTTCTAAGATAAAGTTGTCTGGGAACCCGACAATTTATCCCTGGGACTGACTGTATGCATCACCTCATTTGCAAACTTTGTCAAAAGTCTAAATTTGGGTTCTTGGTGAAAATGGGGATTGATGCCGAATGGCCCTCCTGTCCACCCTCCCCACCTTTCCTCTCCTCCACCCAGTGCTACACCCTGTCACAATGTGGCTGGATGTATGCAAGGAAAAGGGGTGGGGGGCTGGGAATAGATGTATTTACATGTAGTTTGGATGGACCAGAGAAGGCTCTCGGCCCCACTGAGTTTCTTCCTTTGCCCTGTAGGGGGAGCCGCTGCAATTTTGAGGGAAGTACTGGAGTCCCAGCAGGGGTGATGGGGAGCGGTCAGAGGACTCCAGGTGGGGGAGAAACTGGAGGCTAGAAGACTGGCCCCGAAACAGTTGCAGGGGGTCGAGGGTGGGGGGCAGATGCAAGGGGAGCCTGGACAAGGGTTGGGGAAGAGCAGATGCCAACCCGGGAGAATTATCCCTAGGGACTCGGGAGAGAGAGGAGACTAAGAGGAACCCTGGTTTTGCCTGAGAGTGACTGGGCCATGAAGGCTCCATGGACAGAACAAGAATTTGCAGGGTTTGAAAGGTGAAGACAAGTTCTGCCGCCTCTGGTGGGCAGCAGGCAGGCTTGGCACAAACAGCATCTCAATTGAGCTTCCTCCCCAGTAGTCCTGGCAGTTCCTTAAAACACAAACACCGTAGGAAGGACCTCCTGCTTGCCTGGCGCTGCGTTCCCTGAGGGTTGTTCCAATTCTGGGGGCCTCCTGCTTTTTCCAGCTGTTGCAGGACATGGCACCATAAAGTAAGACTTGGGTTCTTTAAATAGACAAGGGACCTCAGCAACTCCCAGGCAGGGAGGGTGCCTTGCAGATATATGCAGAATGTTTCATAACACTTAGACATATGAAAATGGATAATAAAAACAAAGCCAAGAGTGACTCTGTGCCATTAGGTGGAGGCAGAAATAGGGAAATGTGTTGGCTGGGATGAAATTTTACTCTTCAGGAACAGCGATAAAGCCTACGTACGTGGAAGTAGAAGGAAGCAAGGGTAGGGACGCCTGTTCCCCACAGGGCCCTTCGCTGTGAGTTTCAGAAATGCACATTGCTACTGTCTGGGATTTAGGCAAATAAAGTAGTTTCCTACTTCTGAATGTAATTTCTTTGCATAACAATGAGCTTCTTAAACAGACCCAGAAAGTATTACAGGATCACTTAATCCATTTTAAAAAACAATTAAAAACATGCTGCAAACCTGATTCTGAATGTTTAGACAAAGCCACATATGACTCCTTTGAAAGAATAATAGCAACGTAAAGATGCATTTAGTTCTCTTCTCATTTAAAAGGACTCCTTGTAGTTGGACAGGGATATGTCCAACTCCAAGGTTCTGGCCAATAAAATGCAAGTGGAAATGTCCCCATTACTTCTGGGCTGAGGCAGTGAGTTCCCTGCGATTCTCCAGTTTCCCTCTTTGCCAGTGACGGTGGGAGCCAATCAGCTGAGACTGATTGTGGAGACACGGAATCAGCACAGTCCGTCCACACTGCCACTTGAAGGACAGCTGCCTGAAGGTCACCTGGATGGATGTGCGCTGCACTTTCCATGAGTGAAAAAATTAACGTTTGTTGTGTTAAGCCCCGAAATTCAAGGGTTGTTCATTCTTGCAGTAAAACCTAGCCTACCCTGACTAACATACTCTTAATTTTCTGTCCTTGTACAGGCAATTTACTAAATCCTCACATTCTTCAACAGAGAGGATGAATGGTGCTTTAAAAAATCCTTTCCCCCATACTCTCTGTGTGAACTCTTTCTTCTGCAGCCCAGAGGTTGTAGGACGATGTATGGCCATGCATTTGTGTTCATCGGAACTGGTCTTCTCTTCCCTATCCCCCCTCCCCTCTTATTCTTTTTGAGAAAATTTTAAAATACAAAGCAGGACAAAAATAAAAAACAAACACCCCAGTTCCCACCATCTAGAATTCACAGTCATTAAAATTTTGTTGCATTTGGTTTAGAACTTCTTTTTATGGAGGAAATAAAGCACCGCAGTCACAGCCGGAGCACACGCCCAGCTCCCAGCATGCTCTTCGGTTGTACCTGCTCCACACACACGGCCCTGCCCTTATGGCCTGGGGTAACCGGCTGATATGGATGTGGGGTGCTTCCGCTGAGTCCTCTTTATGTTTTTACATCATATATATTTGTTATAAAAACAGCCCATTCAGGAGGGCTCCACCTTCATGACCTCATGTCCTCCCAAAGGCCCCACCTCCTGACACCACAGCCTTGGGGATGAGAGGTAAACAGATGAGTTTGGGGCAGACAAAATCATTCAGACCAGGCACATGTCAACAGAAAATCGGATACTACAGGGTGGTAGATTCACAAAATAAACTATTAAGAGTGAATATATGTATGTGTGTACACACATACATAAAATGTCTCACTGTCAAATCTCAAAATATAATTCTGAATCAAAAAATAAGTTCAGATGTCCTTTATGTGTCTATTAAAAACACAAAACATGTAATTGGAATATGTATAAATAATATCAAAACACAAAAAGGACTCAGCGGAAGCACCCTGCATTCATTCATATCAGCAGTTCCCCAGGGCAGGAAGCCAGATCCTGTAAGAGGTCCTGACTTCTCCCGGATGTGAGGAGGGCAAGTGAGGGCCCGAGGACATGGGAGGCAGAGATTTGGTGGCTGGGTGGATGCCAAGTCTGTGGTCAGTGGGGAGGAGAGATGTGGGGGCCTCTCGGAGCTTCCCCGAGTGCCCAAAAGACTGGTGGTGAGGACCAGCGCTGGCTGTAGCTTCACGCAGCAGCAGCAGCAGCAGCCGAAGCAGCAGTGGGAAAGAGGGAAAGCCCAGGGCCAGAGGCCTCAGCCTCCCCTCCTGCCCCTGCCGTTGTTCAGTACCCGGTAAGCCCCGCTTTCCTGTGGGCTCCCAGGATGGAGGAGGGAGCACCCTGGTGTTTTGTTTGTTTGTTTGGTTTTTTTTTTTTTTTTTCATCTAATTTTGGAGAACTAAGGGAATGTGGCATCCCTGGAATTGGATACTCTGGCCTGAAACACACCATTGACTACATAGGTATGTGACCTGCGCTGTCTCTCACCCAGAGACTTCCACTAGACGAGCCTTGTACTCGGTTTACCACTGCTCTCACCGCCTTGAAACTCTTAATAACTTTTAAACAAGATGCCCACTTTTCATTTTGCACTTACATGCAAATTATGTAGCTGGTCCTGCAAAAATGCTTGTCTGCTGCATCCCCATGTGGCAGAAGTTTCAAGCATCCCATGTCTTCAGGGGGAACCCTCACTGAGAGCTGGAGCTGTGAATGAGAACGCCACCGCCTAGGCAAGCCCGCCACACCACTACCTGCGCGCCGAGACACTGCCGCGGGCTGTTCGTGCTGATTGGGCGCCACAACGCGCTGGTTTGCTGCTGGGCCTGGTTACCCACATCTGCTCCATGACAATAGGGCTAAATATAAACTTAACATGTATCATTATGAAACTAAATATGAAAACCACGGTGGTGCGTAGAAGGGGTGGCTGTGATGAAAGGGAAGCTGCTGGGGGCCCATTTTGGGGTGGACTTCAAGGGGGGAGCTCCAAAGTGCCAGGGAGCCCCCAAAACGGTAACACGTGTGTCTCAAGTGTCTCAGCCTATTCCCAATCCCGAACCCTCGCCTAGTGCTGACAGTTTGGAGCGTTTCTCCCTGCAGAGTCCCCTCCTGTTCCTTGGACTTTTATTTGCACAGTTCTTCAGAAGTTACAGATCAGTCTGGAGTTTTTGTGTATGTGTGAATTGCATACTCTGCTTTTGAAGCCGTCAGATCCTGGCGTTTGTGATGCGTCTGCTCTTTGTTACCAGGTTCCTGGAGCTTAAAATGACTCTTTTTATGGAGTAAGGACACTTTTTTTTTAAAGTCCTGAAATTTCCGTGGTGTTCCAGTCGGAGGCTTGAGGAGGCTCCCTTCAGGTACCTGAATGCATGCAGGTCTTTTTATGGAAATGCGCAGGGGAAGAGGGGTTTGGTGTGATGGGTGCGACCAGGAACAAGGAGCCTGGAGCACAGCCTCCCCCTGCTACCACTCCTCTAGGCTTCCGCTCACCTGCCCTCCCTCACTGGAGTCCTCTTTCTCTACAATTAACGCAGAAACCACAGCCTCTCTCTCTTACAGGTGCTGTTAGTCGCTCACCATGCACCTATTCAGACACAGGCAGAAGTACTGAGAGGAGAGAGATGTATGTGGTCAGTGCCTTCAAGTACATTTTATTAAGAGCTTTCTGTATTCCAGACACTGTTCTGGGTGAGTGTGTTTAACCCTGAAAACTACCCAGTGAAGCAGGCACTCTTATCGTGCTCTTTTAACAGATGAGAAAAACGAGACACTGAGAAGCCAAAGAAGTCAACACCAGCCCACAGGCGTTGGAGCCAGAATTCCAGGTCTGGCTGCGCCCGCCAGTGTGACCTCACACGTGCCACCCACTGAGCTGGTGGAAAGAGGAGGCTCATTACAACAAGGTCTTCAGAACAAGGGCACAAGCCGATATCACTGAGAAATGGGGTGTCTGTGTTGGCGTGAGGCCGGGAGGCTGCAGCCTCCTGGGGGAGATGGTTGTGCAAACAGCAGGGAAGCTGTGGGACCCTGAGCCTCCCAGACAGTGACCAGGTGAGGATGGGGCCTCGGAGCTCCTTAAATGTAACGTAATGGTTATGAGTGTGCACTGGGGAGGTTCAATTGTACCTCCACAAGCTGCTAGCTAGCTAGTGAATGATGATAGTGCCGACCTCATTGGCTCTGTATGAGCCCTCAGTAAATGTTAGCTTTTATTGTTGGTTCTCCTTTCCCTCCCCCCTCCCCTTTCTCTCTTTTCCCCCCTTTCTCTCTCCCTCTCCTCCCTCTGCTCCCCCACTCCCAGTCTCTCTCTGTCTCTCCCCAGAATCTTATTTGAATACTGCTCTCAACCATCCACGAGAAGGTAGTATGGACGATTGGAGCTTCTCAAACTTTAATATGTATATGAATGACCTGGGGGCCTTATTAAAATGCAGGGTCTGATCAGAAGGTCTTGGCTGGAGCCTGAGATTCTGCATTTCTAACAAGTTCCCAATGATGTCACAATGCTGGTCCATGGACTACACTTTGGCACATGAGGGTGAAGATTAGTTAATATCCTTTTAGGACTTCCTGGAGTAAAATGCCCTTAAATGTATTCAAATAATACCTGTCATGTGGATTCCCTTCTCTCTTGGGCAGTATTATGTCATCCTATTCATCAGTAAACATAAACCTGCCTCTACATGGATTCTGGGAACTCAGGGCTCTGTTATAAAGCCGGGCCCCCACCCGGAAGGAGTTTGTATTCAGCACCTAACCGTAATAATGCAGACAAAACCTATCCTGGATGCTAGATGAGAGCTACAGACAGCAAATGAGAGAGGAAGCCTGCCGGGCGTACTTTAAATTCCATAGAGAACTGACTTCTATATACTTACTTTGAAATGCTGACGATTAACACATGCTCCAGATGCAGGATTGCAAGAGTGAGTCTTTTAATATGAGAGTCATGTCTCTCTCTACAGAGATATGTTCCCATAGGATGTGGGAGGCTGTGCCGAACTGTTTTCACAGTTGCGAGTGATTCTTCTGCATTCCTCGGCGGGTCGTGGAGGAACCACGCACTGGGATGTGGAAAGCACCTGGGGCAAGAGTTCATAGGCTTGCCATCACACCATACTGCTGTGGCCATCACTTCAAATGAGATGTGTTGGTCTCATTTGGTTGCATTTTGAGGGGCTTTCAGCTCCGGCTGCATTCCACTTGAAGATTATTTTTTCTTAGGGAAACAGTGATGTCAGATTGACATGGGTGGGGCTCTGGGCCATGAATAAACATGAGATCATTCATCACACAGTGTGTGTATTATTATTAGGTCAGGAGCTACCAGTTTGTGCAGGGCACCTCTCCCAAGCCCTGTGTTTTGAGTGGAGAGGTCTGGCAGGTTATGGGTGGCACAGGTGGGGAAAGTGCTCATTTAAATAGCTCAGGGGTCTTGGAATACAAGTATTGGCCTTGCCAAAATAGGATAGGGTGTGCCCACCGGAGCAAGGGGGAAGAAGGGAGAGGTGACTTAATGGGGCACATGGAGATAGGTGATTGAATGTTGGAATGTGTTCTTGAGTGGTTATTGCCTTAGGAAGCAAGAACTTTTTTAAGTGATAAGAAATTCCTATCAGGTGGGGACATTTTGGAAAGGGAACGCCTGGACCTGAGCAGACATGAGGTTGGCAGGAACTTCATGGAAAGCTATGGGGCCATGAAAGCAATGGGGCCCCCGGGCCCTAAAAGGGCTCACAGGGATGGAGATGTAGACAGGTTGACCCAGTGACATCAGCTCGCTCTCTCTCTCTCTCTCTCTCTCTCTTTTTTTAACCAGGTGCTAATTATGTTCTAAGCATGACGTCCTCTGATTCTCCCAATGACCTTAAGGCATGAATAGTAGTGTTACTTCCATCGTGCAGATGTGGAAGCTGAGACGCAGGGAGAGCGAGAACTTGCCAAAAGTCACAACAGAATGATGGAGCCAGATGAGGCCATTTGAGTCCAGAACCTACTCTCTTAAACACCATTCTATGGTCCTTCAAGAAAAAGATGGAACCAGAATCTTAGGTTTCCAATGTATTCTGCTGTAAGTGTTTGTCCCTAGACTCATGAAACACACATCATGGTGCCGTAATAAGGGCCCATCAGATCAGGGCCAAAGGACCTGGAGGGTGACCAGCTTTCATGGGGAGGTCAGTGAAGTCTTAGACCTGGAGCCTGTGGGACAGTCCCATCGCCACCCCTTACAGAGCTTCTACCCGGGTTCCCGGCCTGGGCTAACCATCGAGTGGAGCCTCGAAGCCACGTTAGGCAGCCCAGACCACCCACCCCATTTGACAGATAAGAGAGACAGAAGTGAGACAATTTTCAGTGATGTTATCAAAGGCACTCAGCCACAAAGGGTTTGTCCTTTTGTTACAGAAGTCAGCTCTTGATTGCTGGGCTCTACTGCACATGAGCCAGAGACCCGGTGGCTGCAGGTGAGCACCAGGGCCACCCGAGGACCAGGACTGTGACCTGGGCCTGCAGGCTGGCTCACCAGGACAGGCTAGGAGGCTCCTTTGGCTGTGGCCTTTGACAAGGCTGAGAGCAGACGGAGCCAGAAGAACCTCCAGCCAAATTTACACTGTTTAGTGAAGCACAGCGTGTCCCATTCTTCTCCAGGGCCATAGTTTCCCTTCTGCACCCAGAACCTTCAGGCTCACCCACGGCCTCCCAGCGGGGTTTGCCGCAGTAGCATCCACCTTTGCACGGTTTCCACTAGGCATCACTGCATGTTTCCCTGGTTCCAAACAGTGGGCCTTTGCTGGGGGGCAGGGGTGGGGGTGGGGGAGGGCAGCAGAGCTGAGGGGAAGTGTAGCAAGGGTGAGGCTACAACACAAATACTGATTTTTCCCTTAAATTCTGTTCTTGAATCCATAGGAATTGAAAACTCAGAGAAAAAAAGAAAAAAGACAAGAAAAGAAAACAACCCAGTAAAAAACACATGTGGAAAACCAAACCTCCGGTTCTGGTTGTAGGAGACCGTCCCACCTCCCACTCGGAGATGCACAGGACCCACGCCCACGGATAGGTTCTCCCGTGGGGAATCAGGCCTGCAATGTACCTAGGCCGCTTTGAGTCTTGCTTTTGCTAAAACTCCCTCACCCTGAATTGAAGCAGCAAGTGCTTATTATAACTGCCTAAAATCCATGCTAAACCTTCCTAGGATGAGTGTAACCGGTTCAACCACTTTTCCTTTTTTCATTTGCTAATATCCTTCTTCTGTGATGTGATTAGTGGCATTGGCTCCTTTGTTGTCTGTAAAAGGTAACCACCTAAAGTGAACCTGTGCATAGTAAATGAGGACCATAAGGTAATGTACCCAGAAACCCAATAAAGGCCAGTCACAGCAAGGGCCGTGGCTTTTGCTCCCCTTGAGAGAAAAGCCATGCTGTCCCTTTTCCTCCAGCGGACTCAGTAGTCTATGTGAATGTCTCATTTCATCCATAATGACTTAGACACTGCGGGCCAGTGTCTGCATCATCTGATGGCATCTGGATCTGAGCAGGAAGAGGGTTCAGAGCCCACAGACCGGGGCAGTTTTTATGAGCTGTGTGACCTGGTGAGGATGACGATGGGCAAGGAAACCTGCTTTGCAAACTCTGAAGTGATACTGGCGTGTGGGTTGCTATTTTAATTACATAAGATACATGTCTTAGAAAACACCCAAGCAGGGAAGCTCCAGAACTGGGGCAGATGAAAAGTGGAATTTGGGATCTTGTAAGCTGTTCAGGAAACCCAAATTATACAAGGCCTGAATTGTTCACCCCGCTCACAGCTTGCTGGTGTGAGGCCTAATTTCTAGATTTGCCTTTGAGTTATTTTCCTTGTGAAAGGCACATCCCTCTCCCTACTGTCCTCTGTTACCTCTTTGCTTCTGCATACCCATCCAGAGCTGTGACATATGTCTGTGCAGGGTGTCTGCGCAGCTGCAGGGGAAGTTATTCACATCAAAGTCTATGTGAGTCAGACCCTTGGTTCTTAAACTTGGAATTGGTTCTGTCCATTAGAATCCCTTGGGGGACTTTAAACATGTTTGATGTCTTCATCCCTCCTCCAGAGAGCCTGATTTAATTGCCTGGGCATTAGGCTTGTTCAAAAGGCCCAGGTGATTCTAAATGAAGATATGCTTGAGAACCACTGAATTAGACTATGCTGTGAATGGTGTCCAATGAGGATGTGTGGTATACAACCTGCTAGCCCTTCAAATTGGCCCTGCTCACCCCCATACGTGGTCTTTAGTGACCTGAAATTGTTAGGAGAAATCACAGATTAAATACATACTTCTTGGCCTTTTGAGTCATCTTTTCTTTAGGATTGAGCTTGAGGTCAACAAGAATGTAGGTACTGACTCCTGAGGCCTTGAAGGCTCTCTTCCCCTTCCTGTGTCCTTTTGAGGTATGAGGGAGAGGTAAGGGTCTAATCCTGTTGAAAATTTGGGACTTTTTCAAGCCTTGTTTTGGAGGCTGCCCAACTCTGGTGCTCTGCCCAGGGTGAGCATGCTGTCTTGATCCCCTGGACAAGGTAATGATTTAGACCTTCAGAAGGATCTGGCTCATTTCCCCCGGTGCCTAGGTCAGTCCTTGGTTATAAATCAGCCACCATTAGCAGCTACATTTGACTCAGAGCGCAAGGGAACTGTGCAGTTTTTACTGAATTAGCAACTTAATTGCATTAAATATAGCTCCAATGCTCCAAAGAAGTTATGGCAGCTCCCAAAGGTATCTGGCTTCCCACACTCTCCTCCCCTTCCTCTGCCCCAAACTCAGGGAGCAAGTTAAACTCCGGACAATTCAAGCTTATTAAATCACAGCTTCTGGAATGAACTTACTTTGTTTTGCAAATGTCAGTATCATCAATGCCATATGAATTTAATGTCACTGTTTCCCTAAAAACTAATGTCCTTCAAATGGGAAGATGGGGGAGACCCAAACCCCCACAAAACCCAGAGAAATGAGACAAATGTGTGACAAATGCAAGTCCGTGGTGTTGTGGCTCAGTCAAAAGGTTGCCTATTTTACAGCTTAGATGCTCTGTAACTCATGGGTGACCCCCTGCTGATGAGTGCATCTGTCATTCTAAAATTACAAGTTCAGCTTCTTTGGCTGAAAACTTGCATCTAGCATGTATGTTTATACTTAGCATTTGAAAGTTAATATTTTTGGTTCAGCAGAGGGATTCAAAACAAACATCTGAAAAGTTCCAAATTCTTGAGCAGATATTTGAATCTAAACCAAAGTGAGGCAGAGAAAGAGAGAACCAATCATGGAAGAGGCTGCTGGTTGCTTAGCCAATGTCTGTTCTACTCTTTTCGCTTTGTGATAGGACAGCAGAACCAAAACCAACTACATTTCCCAGGTTTCTTTGCAGCTTGGCATGGCCACAGGATCAAATCTGCTCACTGAGGTGGAAGTGGAAGTATCACCTGAAACTTCCAGGAAGGTTTTCTTTACAAAATTTGAATCAGGTGTGAGGTGTGCCCTTTTTCTTGTCTTTTTCTTTTTCCTTCTGCCTTCTAGAATGTAGACATGATGAAGTGCCATCAGCCATCTGGGACCGCGAGATGGCTTTGAAGGGGAAAGCCAGGCACCAAATGAAGAGGCGGAAAGATGGGTGTCAGGGCCCCTGATGTCAGGGAGCAGCCCTGGACTACCTGCCTCTACATTTTCTATATGTGAGAGAAATAAATTTGTCTAAGATAAGGTCATTTGGGCCTTTTAGTTGTATACAAACAAATCTAATTCTAAATGATATTAATATTAGTAGAAAAGTCATCTCTCAAACTATGCCAGTACATTTTTGCCCATGTTAGTCCATCTGCTGGACGCAGGGGTATCAAACTCATTTTCACCGGGGGCCACATCAACCTCATGGCAGCCTTCCAAGGGCTGGATGTAATTGCAACTCCTTGACAGTTAAGGAGCAGTTCTAAAATTGTTTCAGCCCTTTGAAGGCAACGACGAGGCTGATGTGGCCCCTGGTGAAAATGAGTTTGACACCCCTGTCCTAGAGTGAACAGCATAATTTGAAAACAAAAGTACATACGTGTTTATCATGGTCAGCAAGGTTAAGGAACTTCTAAAGTCACCCAGCTAACAAGTGACAGAGCTGGTATGCTAATTCAGCCTCTACTTTTACCTGATCTTGCTTTCCCAAGAAGGGGAGCATGAGTTAATAACTATAGCTCTGCAGCATTTGCAGTATTTAATTAGCAATATATTTTTAAAAAATCCTTACCTGAAGATATATTTTTTTAAATTGATTTTAGAGAGAAAGGAAAGGAGAGAGAGAGAAACATTGATCAGCTGCCTCCGGTATGTACCCCGACTGGGGATCAAACCCATACCCTAGGTATGTGCCCTGACTGGGGATGGAACCTGCAACCTTTTGCTCGTGGATGTCACTCCAACCAGCTGAGCCACCCAGCCTGGGCTCTTTAGCAATATTTTCCATTCAATTCTCAGCAGGCTCTGCAGTGGTCAGGTCTGGCCTGAATCCATCCCAAACCTAAGGAGCCTGGGAGAGATTTACTTACTCCAAAGGTAAATTCCCTTCTGGGGTTTGCTGGCCTTTGTGAATAAGGCTTCTGTGTATCTCTCCGTCACCCAGCCCCCCACCTATAATGCCCCCAATAAACAGTAATAGACTCTGTAACGGGAGGGAAGGAACAGCTCAAGTTTCTGTAGAAAGTTACCATTGCTCAGAAGATTTTAGTCACAGGTGGTTCCATGGACAAGATTTGCAGGCCTCCTACACCTATACTTTCAAAGCAGCCAGTTACCATATTGATAATGTAGCATGAGACAGCGCCCAATAACTGGCATGGATAATCAGAGAAACCAGATACGTCAACCCATCAAAACTAAGGAGAAGGGAGAGGGAAGCCTTTTCGTTTATTTAGGCCATTCTGGTTCATTGAGTGTGAGTGGGTGACAATAAAATTTACTCAGGAGAATTTTAATTCCTGCCCTGGAAATACCAATTAAGTGACAAGCTGTCTGTTTCTCTCTACACACCAAGCAGAGTCTGTTATCCCAGTGCGGGGCCCACGGCAGAGCTGTGAGGACAATGTGAGGCCCTGGCATCAGGCGGTTCCCTCCCTGGCCCACAAGGGCTCCCAGTGCTGGCGCCCCGCCTGACAACACGATCGGCTTCCTGAAGGTTTGTTGCTCAGAGAGTTGAACAAATTTCTGAGTGCCCATAATACTACACCAAATAATGTTTTTTCAGCATTACACGGTAAGACAGTGGTTGACATAAGAATAAAACCCAGTCTTAGAAATACATATTAAATAATTATATAATCCACATAAAGTTTGGTCCTTGTGGTTTGTCTTAGCATTGTCACACTTAAATGAAGAAAAATTGGGTTCTGCTATATGTAACAGAAAAAAATAATAATGGCCTATACAATATTTAAAAGTTTATTTCTCTCATTTAAAAGAAGTCTAGAGTCAGACAGCATCACAGTCATTGGGGACCCAGCCTTCATCTTTCTGCCCCATCTTTGTAACAAGTAGCCTTAATCCTCAAGGTCACCTTAGGGTTTGAAGTGGCTCCTGGGGCTTCTGCAATCACATACAAGTCATAATGTTCAAGAATGAGAAAAAGCAGAAAGGAGCTTGCCACCAGCTATCTCTTTTCCACGTAGTCTTTCAGGAAGCCCTGTTTGAAAACTCCTAGGACTTCTGATCAAACGGTGGCATAGGCAGACATGGCTCACCTCTTTGCACAATGGCATCAAAATTACAACTAAAATATAGAACAACCATCACTCAGAATTCTCAGTAATTGAGTTAATGGAAGTCTGACAACTGTGGAATTAAGAAAGCACATCCATCCAGACGGGTAGGAGGGGCCAGAGGCAGAAAGGGCTGGTCCCACCCACGCCGTGTGGTGGATAAAAACTTGGAGGGATAGCTCAGGAGTGAGGAGTCCTAGCCCTGTACCAGGCCCCCCAGACCAGGGTTCCAGGGCCAGGAAGATAAGTCCCTGCAACTTCTGGCTACAAAAACCAGTGGGGGTTATGTTGGTGGAAGAAACTTTTGGAGCCCCAAGCAGTTCCTCTTAAAGAACCCTTACATGGACCCCCCTACTCAGACTCACTTCCCCTGAGCTGTAGCACTAGGGTAGCAGCTTGAAAAGCGCCAGTGGTATACAGGAAAGAATTGAAGTGTCTGGTTTCAGGGTAAGCCAAGGCCATTTCCCTTTTCTCTAAACCATCCCCCCACAGAGCCAGCAAACTGGAACCGTATCTGAGACTCCATCAAATTGGTTAACACTGTTTGACCTGCCATGGAGGTCCCCAGAGACTCTGCCCCACCCAACTTAGGGGCCCACCCAAGCTGCTTTTCCATATGAGTGTCTGGTCATGGCTCATGCTTCACAACTTCCTAAATTCTCTCAAACAAGCAGCAGCCGGCCTCCATGAGCCCTAGGCCTGGCACTAACAGCAGCCAGCCTAGATTCACAGTTTGGCTTCACTTGGGAATCTCCAAGCCCAGCCCAAGCAGTAGCCATCTCAGGTTGCTTTGTAGCTCAGGCAGAGGGGCCCTAGGCATAACACCCATGGAGGCTGACCACCTGGGAAACCCCAGGGCCAGCACACCCAAGGGACAGCTACAGACCACATCGGAGCATCTCCATCCTGCCCCTGCAGCTGACCAGACATGGAGGGCAGAGGTTGGTGGTCAGTGATCACAACCAGTCCTTGCAGCTCACTGGCCTGGGTAAATCCCTCCCATTGACCTACCAACAGCAACCAAGGCTCAACTACAAGAGGAGAGGGGACCCAACCCTGATGAAGGGCATACCTCGAGTACCCAGTCTGGGTGATAGGTGACCCTACAGGACACCTACTACATTAGGACACACTACCAAGACATGGAGTCAAAGCAGCTCTACCTAATACATAGAAACAAACACAGGGAGACTGCCAAAATGAGGAGACAAAGAAACATGGCCCAAATGAAAAAAAAAAAACAGATCAAAACTCCAGAAAAAGAGCTAAGCAAAATGGAGATAAGCAATCTATGAGATCCAGAGTTCAAAACACTGGTTACAAGGATGCTTGAGGAACTTAATGAGGACCTCAATAGCGTAAAAAAAAGATCTAGTTAGAAATGAAGGACGCTAACTGAAATAACGAATAATCTACAGGGAAACAATAGTAGAGTGGATGAAGCCAAGAATCAAATCATAGATATGGAACATAAGGAACCAAAAAACAATCAATCAGAACAATAAGAAGAAAAAAGAACCCCCCGCCACATGAGGATAGTATAAGCGGCCCCTGGGACAACTTTAAGAGGTCTGACATTTGCATCATAAGGGTGCCAGAAGGAGAAGAGAAAGAGTAAGATATTAGAAATCTATTTGAAAAAATAATGATAGAAAGCTTGCCTAATTTGGTGAAGGAAATAAACATGCAAGTCCAGGAAGCACAGAGTCTCCCAAACAAGATGGATGCAGAGGCCCACTCCAAGACACATCACAATTAAAATGCCAAAGGTTAAAGATAAAGAGAGAGTCTTAAAAGCAGCAAGAGAGAAGAAGTTAGTTACCTACAGGGGGTTTCCATAAGACTGTCAACTGATCTCTTTAAAGAAACTTTGCAGGCTAGGCTAGAAGGGATTGAAAAGGATTATTTAAAGTCATGAAAAGTAGGGACCTACAGCCAAGATTGCTTTATCCAGCAAAGATATTTAGATAAAGAGCTTCCCAGACAAGGAAAAACTAAAGGAGTTCATCATCACCAAATCATTATTACATCAAATGTTAAAGGGACTTACAAAAAAGAAGAAAATCAAAACTATGAATAATAAAATGACAAAAAAAATACAAATCTATCAACAACTGAATCTAAAAAAAACAAAGTAAGCAAACGAGAGGAACAGAGGCAGAATCATGGATATGGAGAGCGTTTTGATGTTTGCCAGATGGGAGGGGGGTCTGGGGGATGGGTGAAGAGGTGAGGGGATTAAGAAGTAACAATAGGTAGTTACAAAATAGCCATGGGGATGTAAAGCACAGTATAGGAAATGGAGTATCCAAAGAACTTATATGCATGACCCATGGACATGAACAACGTTGGGGGGTATGCCTGAGGGAATGGGGGGTGCTGGGTGGACGGGGCCAAAGGGGGAAAAATCAGGATAACTGTAATAACATAATCAATAAAATATAATTAAAAAATAAAAAGAAAACTCTTGCTAACATTCAATGAGCCAGAACTTAACCACATGGCGAAACTTAGCTGCAAAAGAGGCCGGGAAATAGTCTTTTAACTGGGCACATTTCCACTCCCTCTTCCTCTCAATGACATAGGCCAGCAGTTCTCAACCTTTTTGGTCTTGGGAAACTTTTATACCCTTACAATTTATTGAGGAATTCAAAGAACTATTGTTTACATGGGTAACATCTATTAGTACTTACCATATTAGGAATTAGAACTGAATAAAATATGTATTCATTGCACTTTAAATATCTTATAATTTTGTCAACTATAGCTCAATAAAACAGGAAAAAACAGCTCCAAGATCTCCCAAAACTTTAAAAATAAAATTATAACTAAAAATTTACATGTTATATGACATATATTTTCCAATGCAAAAACCAAAAAAATGAAGTGTTATTGTTTTACATTTTTGTAAAATTCTTTAATATTTGACTTAACAGAACGGTCAGATCCTTATATTTTCTTCTGCATTTACTCTGTCATAATATGTTGTTTTGCTTGAATTATAGAAAGAGAATCTAGCCTCACACACATATGTAATTGGAAAATATAGTACAATTTTAAAAGCTTTTCAGGTAGTTGTGGAAATATCCTTTGATGTTATACCAAAATTCATATGATAGTTTCTTAAGAGCTAGTTGCAATGTGATATCTGAAATTGTATCAATGAATACTTTGTACTCTCTTACATTAAAATCCATTAGTTTATCTTACATGATGAATAGATTTTTCACCTGAGCACAATTTTGTAATATTACGTAGTGGTCATGTGGAAAATATTTGTTCACCAAGTTATACAGACCTTGCAAATGTTGACACATTTCATTGTATAAAACTTTTTAAATCATATCTTTTAATATCACAACTGATCTCAAAAGAAAAGTCCATTTTTGGGGATGTTGTCAAGCTTACGATGACAAATATAAGTGCTCTAGAATTTTAATTTTCACTTGAAAGGTTGAATGTTATCACTGGCAACAAATACTGTCGGTTATTTCCCCGGGAGTGACAGGCTGATTTTGTTCAGTTTTGAAAAAATGTCTGCCCAATATGTAAGCCTCACTCACCACGGTGTGTCCTACCACAGGCCTTCAGGGACCACAGTGTAAGCTGGGAAGTCAGGGACCAGAAAGGTGACCCCAAGAGTGAGTCCCTGGTGGCCTTCCAGGGGCACGAATGAGATGCAGACACACTCTAAACCTGCCTTCCATTTTGAGCTTTGTAGACAGGGCTTTTGTTTTCCCTTTGCGATCTATTTTCCTTCTGGAAAATTCCAAGCATGTTTTCGTGGCTCCTGTTCTGGCTGATGAGGGATTAGACCAGCCCCAGCGGCTCAGGAGGAGGAGGAGGAGCCCCAGCCCCAGCCCCAGCCCCAGCCCCAGCCCCAGCCGGACAGCAGGAGGAGCCAGAAGGACGCGGACAAAGCCAAAGGGGGGGTGGGATTGAGGGTGGCAGGTGGGGGCAGGTGGAGTGGGGGAAAGTGGTGGTGGGAAAATGGAGACAACTGTATTTGAATATCAAATTTAAAAAATGATTAAAGAAAAAAGAAAGGGGCCTGATTCCCTCTCACACAGACCTGGAGTGGGAAGCACGCGAAGGTAATATCCCTGTAGCTCCCCTGACTAGGAATCAGTTTACTTACGTTCTCTCGGTTTCACCTCTGAAGGTTCAAAGTGGTGACCTATGGTAAGCGAATTGCTATTTGCTGTGAACTGATTTCCAGGTGTGGAGGTGGAGCCTGGGCTGAGAAAAACTATCAAAGAAAAGAACTGCGTGGAATCTGGTTCGTGACTCTGCTGCGTGCTGCCGTTCCATTCACGTCACTGATACCCGTCAGCGTTCACCCAGCATCCGCCGTTAGCCACCCCGTGGTCTCCCCCAGGACCTCGCGTGCGTGTGTCCACAAAGAGCGCTGTTCCTATGGCGGCGTGGTTGTCTGTGTGGACGCCAGTGTGCAAACCACGCTGGTGCCTGTGTGTGTCTTATGTGTCTGTTACACATATAAGCAGCAAAGCAATGAAAGTTGTTTGCTCTAGGACCAAGAAGGTGGTGTTAACAATAAAAGTACATGGAGCAAGATCATTTCCTGCTTCCTCCACTCTAAAAATAATTTTATGAACTTGTAATATATAAACTTGGTTAAAAATGTTCTTAGCATGGAGTAAAGTGAAAAATAAGTCTCCAAACCTCTGCCCTGGAAGTGATTATTACCAGTTCTTATGTGTTCTTTAAGAGAGATTCTGCATGGTAAAAAAAAAAGAACACACACATACATCCCCCCTTTAAAAACGTGTTCTTTTAAATGGATGCATGGGAGGGTTAAACAGGAGAATCTCTGTCTTCTTCCTTCAGCCCCATTTTCAGCCCCTTGTGTGTTCGTGCCGACTCCAGCGCACATACCGGTGTCCGTGATTTACATGTGCAGGCTTTATGCTGTAGGACAAGCTCTTTTTTATAAGCAAACTTCTGGAACCTAGGAAACGGATTTCCTTCCCAGTTCATCTGGTTGTTAATCTTCCTAAAAGCCCAAGACAAATAAAATCCCCATATTGGAGAGCTGTGTGGTGTCCCAGAGGCAGGTGAGAATCATTTCTGCGGACTTGTCCTCACTCTGATTTGTCATCAATTCTGAAGAGCAATCCAGCAAAGGTGTATTTAGTACAGCTCTCTGCTGACTTTATAACCAGCTGCTGACTGCTGGGGACATAAAACTCTTGATGATTTACAAGTAGTACGTGGGCAAGAAATCCGTAAATCCCATTCTATACTAAGGAAGCGTAGGAGAACACAGACACACACGTTCACCTTCAAAGGGTGAGTTGCAAGCATGTGCAGAAAATACATTCATTTATGATTTGAGGAGAATTGCAAACTCATTGGTAAGAGGCCCACAGTCAGTGACCTCTGGAAGTTAAACTGTACCAGGTAATACTTTAATATAGAGCAAGAGGCTTTGCCCTTTATTTCTTAAGGTGGAGACTGTAGTTCCCAATTTAGAAATGTTCAAAGGAGTTTTTGTGGTCTCTGGAGGAAAAAACTTTTTTTTTCCTAAAAAGTTTTAGTGACCAAGCCAAAAATGTTAAAGGTTGTCAGCATTTTCTGATACTTTTGAAACTAGTCTGCAACAGATATTTCTCAACTGAACACTCACTTAAAGATCTTTTACTTTTCATGTGCATTTTTTTCTAGGCCTGTGTGTAGAAAAATCTCTAATAATATATTAAAGGTAGAAAAAAAATAAGTTTCCAATTCCAAAGCATACCAAGAGTTTCAGAGAATCAAAAGAGAAGTAGATATGGAGTAAAAAAATCTTGAAAGACATTTTTGTTTGGAAAGTGAGACTTAATAAATATAAATCCGCTACCATGAATAGTATTCCAACTGCCTGCCTCCCCCCAAAAAAATACAGTGTACTAGAGCTAGAAACTTAGGATTCATTTAGCAAAAAGCTAATCTCGTTTGGATCCCAATTCAAACAAAGCAGAGGTAAAAAATAAAAAATAGAACATCGGGGAGAGTTAAACAGTGATTAGCTATTTAATGACATTAAGAAATTATACATTTTTAAGGTGTAGTAACGGTGGTATATTTTTTTTAGCCTTTATCTTTTAAAAGTACACAGTGAAATATTTTAGAGTGAAATGACTTGATTTGGATTTGCGTTTTAAAACTCCGGTTGGGGCAGTGTGGGTGGGGCGTAAAGAAAACAAAGTTGGCCATGAGTTGAGGTTCGGTGATGGAGACGTAGGGTTTCGTTTACTCTGCTTTCTATTCCCGTATTTATTTGAAATTTTTCATCATGTAGAAAGCAACGGAACAGCTAAGTGGAGCTAGAGTGGTTCTTAGCTATTTGAAAAGTTCTTCAATTCTTCATTTCACGTGTGTTATTCAACAGGCACCAAGAGCGCAGGCTGTGTGAAGGGCTCTGGATGAGGCCTTCTGTGACTGCTGAGTGGTGGGAGCTGCACGCGGTGCCCTGGTTACCCCAGGACAGACGAAGCCACAGTTGCCCCCGTGAGGTGTGTAGGGACCTCTCTTCTCCCAGCTGATAAGAAGGCGTCTACCCCACAGTCAGTGTGAGGAGTTTCTGTTTGGAGGAGAAACACTAGCTGCCCAGGGGTGTGGGGCTTCGTAGCAACCCTACTCCACTGATCTAACAGTAAACACGGCCTTGGAGGAGGAGGAGGCTCAGAGGTCAGAAGCTGAAAACAGACACCACAGCCAGCTCTTCACAAACAAGAGGCTTTATTTTTATACTGTATTCCATCCCCCAAAAAGTAGAGGGAGCATTTAAAGGCCTGGCTCTGTGGTGGAGAGCCCCTGGGTGCATTTGAAATTTAGGGCCTGGCTCAGTGGAGCAAAAGAAAGGGCGCCTGCAGTCTCCGGGAAGCTGTCTGCCCCTGAAAGACACCGCCCAGAGCTCTGCCCAAGGCCGGGAGTGCGGGTCCACCCTGCGCGAGAGATGGGCCCCTCCGTCGGTGGAGAGGGAGAAAGAAGTCCCAAGAGCTTTGTGAAAGCTTCTTCCCCATGGTGTCTGGGCCTCACTTCCCAGGCCTGGATGACCCTTCCCTGTCTCATCAAGGCTGTCAGCCGTCTTCAGTCTTTCCAACCAAAAGGAGCCTGAAGGGGTTCACGGGAGACGTTTCCAGATAGCCTCAGGTTCTTAAGACACCTGTCTCGTTGATTAACAAAATCTCCTAGCTTTATTTTGAATTCCATGTAGCTCACTAGAACATGCCTGCCCACACAGCCCTGTAACAACTCAGGTGGAGGACAGGGACGTCTCCTGGTTTTCTGGTCACTTAGATCTGAGCTTCGCCAACAAGATCAGCATTACACCCTGTGTGCCTCCGGGTCACACCCTAACAGTGAGTGTTCCGAATCAGGTCACAGGCATTATTAAAACATTGTAATGGCTCCCCAGTTGCTCTACAAACACATACCAAAATGTTTGACGAGGCTGACGGCCCTGTGGGCTCTGGCCTGGACTCTGAGCCTTTGAGCACAGCAGCAAAGGCAAGCTACCTCCTACTCCAGTTATCTCAGGGTGGATAGCGTGGCCGGGCTGGACCAGCTCCAACTAACGATCCCAGGTCACAGTTCTCCATTCATCCCAATAAGATGCTGAGAGAGTGTAATGGGGTAACTTGGCCGGTGTGTTTTAGTAACATTAAAACCTGTGTCTTTGTGGAGCCAGGGAGATGGGCGTGACTGGCCTGTGGTGCAGTGTGGGTTGGGGGAGCTTCCTGCGCCTAAAAGAGCAGCTTGGGGGTGGCTTCTGCGTGGCAGGGCTGCGCCTGCCTGGACTAACTATGGCAGCCAAGAAAGGCAGAAAAATACGGGAGTGCTGGCAGGTGTAGCCAATTGTGACAGGAGTCAGAAATGGGGCGCAGAGGCGGGCTGCAAGCAGTGTGGGACAATGCTGGGCCATGCAGGTAAAAAGGCGGTGAAAGGACTCACGCTGACGGACCATGATGGACCATGTGGTTTTGGATTAAGAACTGGAGATCCTGGCGACACAGCTGATGGTGTTGGGAACCTCAGAGGACCTGCCCAGCGGAGCACAGGTTACTGGGAGGAGTCAGGAGAAGTGAGCCACAGACTTTTGTTTTTTTTTCTTCTGGGAAGCAGTACTTCTGACTGGCATGCTCTGAGACTGGCCTGGCTGGGCAAAGTAGGGGGGTGGGTGGGCAGGACTGTGTGTGTCTGTGGGTGTGTCTTTGTTTCTAAAGGGAGTGAGATTTAACGGCAGAATCCCACCATTATTTTAAACCTGTATAACTTTTAATTAAATAGTTCCTTTCCTTTTTCCAAACTCTGGCATTGAGAGCCACAGTTCTTAATACAATGATGGGCATAAAAAATCATAGAGGAAAAAAAGACCCCCTTGGGGGGGTTCTGTAACAAGAGGGAGAGAGAGGGAGGATGGCAAATGTCCAGATAACAAAGCAGAAACTCTGCCAAGAATGTGTCCTCACTGGTCAGAGAGACCAAGCAAAGACCTAGGGTCAGAGTTTGGGGACCACTCAGTGGGCTTCCTGTCGTGCTGGCCCCTGCAACCCCAAATGAAGACAGAGAGCAGTGTGGGATTGTCCTGATGCAGGAAAGCAGGTGGGTGCAGTTTGTCAGGCACTGCAAGGCGGGTCTCTGTGAGGGCTGTAGCAGCAGCGCCGTATTAACCGTTCACACGACCTGCAAGCCACCTCCTAACACTGTCTCCCACTCAGAGGATTTGCCAGGTATCTCCCTCCTTCTCTTCATATAGGTATTGGCTCTTCCGTTCCCGGGGCAGTCCTCAGAGCCGAGCACACTAGTTGCCTGGCTATGCACATAAGCTGTGCCCTCCGGGGTTATGCATTGCAAGGGCCTCACTGCTGTGACTCTCCTGACTGGTTCAAATCCCTTTATAGCCTCAGGATCCCTCACTGGTGTCAGAGAATAATTGATCAGTATCTGTAACCCACACTAAACCAGAAGCTCTGCAAGGACGGAGCCGTATCTACTCTGGCTGAATGAACAAATCTCCATCCTCCGACCCTCAGATTGTGGCAGGCTCACCTCCCACATTGAGCTCCAGAAGCTGTTAGCTCTGACTACTCTGTCTTCAAAAGCATCGGTTATCCTATGGTTAGCACTTATTCACTGTCTTAGAACAGGAGCAGTTAGTTGCCACTGCCTGGAGCTAAAAACTCCCCAGGGCACTTCCTTGCCTGTGAGACCCCTGGCATCACACAGACAGATCAGCTTTCCTGTCCTCCCAGCTTCCACGCAGAGACACCCTTTTCTAACATCATTTCCAACTTGAGCATCCCTTTATGCCAAACCCAAGCCCAAGGATATAAAGCCGTAGGGTGGGTGAGGATGAGGAGGGAAAGGGCTGAGGGAGGCGGGCTTGCAGGGCTCCACATGTCCTGCTGGTGGCATGCCACTGGCAATACTCAATCGTGTGCCTGTCACCCAACTTCCTGCCCAGAGCCAATGGCCCCCAGCTAGGAATCCAGCATTTCATGAATGTGTTGAGTATGAAACTAGTTTCTGTGAACTGAATTTTATTTTTCCATCTTACTACTTCCACTGTCAAACATGAAAATGAATTCTTGTATGAAAAGATTTTGTTCCTGAGGTATAAGACAAATCACAGTAATATACCAAGCATACATTAATCATATCCTTGGAAAACTAAATATTTCTGATAAAAATTAATGGAAGTCGCTTCATATATACACATGGTACCAAACCTTTAAAGAATTGCTAAACCCTGTCTCGATTTGGGTAAGCCTCCCTCAGTAGCCTTGTGTGACCTTGCCTTTGTAACCTAAGGAGACTATTTTCCTTTAAAACCTGATGTCTTCCAAATTCTGTAAGTCTGTTGTGGATGTGTGTTATACAGTCCAGATTCAGGGAAATAAAGGTCACCAAGGGTTTTTGTTTGTTTGTTTTTTTAATAAAGAAAGTGAGCTTGTCTTGGCCATAGAGATTGTTTCCATGATTCGTGGTTCCCAGGCGTTGACATGGCAGGTCTGTTCTGTCTGATTCAACAGGACTCTTCTGCGGGCACTTGGAGAAGCCCCAGGCTTGTGTGGGCCACTGGGCCTAGGCAGTTTGCACCCAGCCCAGACATCAGCCCAGGGCAGACACCTCAAGCTTCACCTGGCCTACAAGAACATCAGCAGTCAGGTCACTGTCACCTAATGATAATTAAGGGTTTGATGACATCATTATCCTATTATTATTTATTTTGTATGGTTTAGGCACCTAACATTCCAATAGGAGCTATTCTTGATTTTACTTTATTGCATTTATTTATTTGCTTGTTTATTGGTCTGTTTATGCAGCCTTTGAGATACCCAGAGTCCTCAGGGGCCACACGACGGCAGCCAGGTTGTTTGGGATATGCAAATCTGCTTTGGGAACTGAGAAGGGCACTGGGAAAGCGGCAGTGGAACCTGTTTTCTCTTCCCTGCTTGCTCCCTACCCCCCATCTGCCTACTATGGAAACTTCCAAAGTCGTAGCAGTAGTGATTTTGCCCTTGGCTGCTGGAGTAAAAATTGAGACAGCAGTACCTTCCTAGAGGAAAGGAGTGGGTGATGGATGGATGGGTGAGATTCCTGGTTCTGAACACAGCAGGGCATTTCTAGCTGGATCAGAAGGTAATTTCTTCAGCCCAGCCTAATGTTTACCAATTTAGAACATTTTACCTCCCACCGCCCCTTGAAAGGCCTCTCTCAGGCCTCCCGGGCTGCTCTGCTGTCTCACTTCTGAAGGTTATAGCATAGAGCCCTTCAGGTGTTAGCAACAACGACTTCAATGCCATTCCTTCGGCACTGCAGTCTCTAGCGAGGTAGGGAGAATACTTCCTCATAGGGTGGAGGAGAGAAGCAGGCAGGGTCCCCATCTCCCCGCTGTGTCTCTTCTAGCTGCTCAGCGTCAGGGCTGGACCTGAAATGTGAGCGAAAAACACAGATGCGTTACAGCCCACAGCACCGCTCCCAGAACCAACGCCTCCCACCTGGCAGTAGGCTGCACTGAGGTTTGCATTCACCCACCGCCTTCTTTGTAGACCAAACATAGCCACAGACACTATGACTGTGACAGCGGGAAGGGGAGGATCCCCACCACACACACCGTACCTGTCATTTCCACCATCCACGAAGGAAGGGTAGTCCTGGTCAGCAACAAAGGCAGCGTTCTCTGCAGGGTAGATGGTGTGGTACTGGGGAGGGCTTGGCATGGCAGCAGCCACCACTCCAGACGGTGTGAGACAACAGGGGTTCACCACTGGCTGCAGGTAGGCGGTGTTCATCCCAGTGGGCTCTTGAGAGCCGTAAGGGGGAGGGATATACTGCACCACAGTAGCCCCGTGGAAGGTGATGGGTTGGTTGATACCAGTGAAAACAAACGATTGTCCGCCTGCCGTCAGCTCCGAGTCGAGGACCCTTTCCTCACTTTCTTTGCACAACTGACAGGAAAGCATTTTGAACTTGCACACAGCAATCAGGATGAATGTCACCCCAACCGACAGCAGAATGGGCCCAAGGAGCTGAGTCCATTCAAAATGGGAGACCCCTTGGTATTTGATCCAGCCCATGATGGTGAACGTGATCCCCACCAGTCCCAGGAAGATGCCTGAGAAGAGTAAGGTGGTCCCCGCCTTGTCATCATCGGACACCTGGATGTCCGCGGTACTGGGTGTGTAAGGAGTGACCGAAAACACGTTGAGAGGGAAGTCCTCCAAGTGGCTGCTGCCTTGCTCCATCGTCCTCATGAAATCACCGGCTTCTTAGGAGGAAAAGGGATTATGAGAGTTCCCAAGAGCAAAGCAAATCAGTCACAGGCTCAGATTAGTTATGGAAGGACTTTGGGCTGCTGTGGTTAACAGAGTGGAACAGGCAGAGGCCTGGACTTTGTTTAGGAGAATAAAGGTCTGGCAAATGAAGCCTAAAGCTTTCTCATGGGTTGTCCACAATTAAAGTTCTCTGTTTCACAATTCAATGACAAGCTCACTCTCTCATTCATATCCATTCATTCATTCACTCATTCAAAATGTTGTTGAGCTGCCTTATTTACTAGGAGGTGCTTTTCTACAAACTTAAGGCACTGTTCAAGGTCCTATTTGCATCTTACCAAAACCAGGTGCATAGAAATGGCAGAGCAACCTCCAGGGCCTCTGACCATGCAGGGGTCCTTGATGAATCACCACCTGCTCAGACAGCTAACCCAATTTCCTTGCCAGACCAGCTCAATAGAAATAGGCAGGCTTGACCATGTGTGTATGTCTTCCCACTTCCCATGTGCCTTTTGCTTCCAGCATTTGAGGAATAATTCCAGGTGCAGGAGAGGAGAGATACAATAAGAAACCTTCCTGTGCACCACACCATTGGCAGAGGTTTGAGTATCAGACATGACTTAGTGTCTTGGGGACACATGCTTCAGACTCTCCCTCCATGGTGGCAGCACAGTCCCTGGTCTCCAAGGTGAAGTAAACAGGTTCATTTTCCAGCCTGCTGTGTTTTGCATTCAAACCCAAGCTGATTTAGACAAGGAAGCTCCATCTTTTTTTTTTTTTAAAAAGATGTTATTTATTTATTTTTAGACAGAGGGGAAGGAGGGAAAAAGAGAGGGAGAAAAACATCAATGTGTGGTTGCCCCTCATGTATCCCCTATTGGGGACCTGGCCTGCAACCCAGGCATGTGCCCTGACTGGGAATTGAATCTGTGACCCTTTGGTTCACAGGCTGGTGCTCAGTCCACTGAGCCAAACCAGCCAGGGCAGAAAGCTCCATCTTCAATGACATTATCTGTCATCCATAACTACAGAACCTCTTCAAAGCAATCCCATGAATTTCCTCCTGCACAGAACAGTAGCTGTAGCCCTCTTCCTTTCCTAGACAGATCTTATGCAAACAGATGTCTCTGGTCACTAGTTGAATATTATATCAGCTCTTTTTATGCAATATTGAGCAGGAGGAAAAAAGCTGCTCTCTTGCCCTAAGTCAGGGCTTCCCATACTTCCCAGAAGATAGAAATCATCCAGGCCACTTTTTTAAAAGGCAAAATCTGAGCTGCCAGTTGAGAAAAGCCGAACCAAAAATTTCAAAGGGGGAATAAGTGTCTCAGGTACCTGTTGTAATTGGGAATCTTTGGAAACCCTACTCTAAGTTAATCCCAACGCTTCTGGGAGACCAGGGAACTTTTTTTCTCCATGAAAATGCCTCCTCCTGCTGTAGGACAAAGCACATAATCTCCAACTTCACTGCCAACCAGGTGGGCAACCAAGCAGAGGACCCACTCAGGTATCTCCCCAGATGTGTCCATGACCACCAAGGATGGAGTGTGTTTCCGTCAGAGTGGGCTATCCCATTTCAGTCTTTTGCTCAAGCAAGTCACTAAGCCCACCCAGATACAAAAGGAAGGAAATTAGATTCTTCCCCTCTATGTGAAGAATGTCAAGGTCACTGTGCAGAAGAACATGTGGGATAGGAGATATTATTGCTGCTCTCTAGAAAATACAATCTTCCATGGAGGAATTTTGACTTGTCACTCTTTGGTCCATAATACCACTTGAGTTTTTGTCCATTGGACATCAAAGTTGCCCCAAGGTTTTAGATCAACCACGTTGTGTCCTCCTTCACTCATGGCTGGTTGGAAAACTCATTCTTACTCACTAGCTAGTTCTTGACGGGACCCATGGGGGCAACACTCTGTCACAGTCATCAGTAATGTCAAGTTCAAATTTTCCCAAGTTTCTCGGGTATTTTCACTGTTCTTCATACTTACACACCAAAACTCCTGTTTTAAACCACCAATCCACATTCCCAGTTAAAAACTGTAATTTTGAAATGATTATAGTTCAAAGAGATGAATGAAAAGTGACACTAAAACCACACAGACAGAGTTTTCTGAGCTTATCAGAGAACTCAGGAAATGAAACTAGCATGGTCATATATTTGTTAGCAAAACAGTTGACTGAATATGTCGTGGTGGGAAGTAAATTGCTTTGTGGAAGTCGTGCATGTGTGTGCGTGTGCGTGCATGCGTGACCAAATGACTTTTTAAAAAAAGTTTGGTAAAGTGACAAATTCATCTTTCAAAAATCTAGCTGCGCAGACTGTGCCCCTGCAGGGTAATCTGTTCACATAGCAGCATGGGCCATATTCACTTGATTTGACCGCAGGTGAAAGGCCACCAGGTCTCTAGTAACAAAAGAAGTAGCAAATATTTCAACCACTCAAAGTACATAAAAAGAAAAATAAAATAAAGCCATGAGCTTGGACAGCATATAAAAACAGCCATCTGGTGATTTTGTTTTCTACTACATAGCTCAAAACCCTTCGAGATTTCCAAAATTCAAAAAGAATTTCTTCCCATACATTTGGATGGAAACGACGCTGGCTTCCCTTATCCCTAGCACACTGTGGGTGGGGGAGGCTCAGTCCGGGGGACTGGGGGAGAAGAGCAAAGAAGCAGAAAGGGGGCTGGATGCTCTGCTGCACAGCGGAACCCTGGCGCCGGCCGCCATCACTGAAAATCAACAGAAGCAGGAGTCGTCTGAAGGGAATGATCAGGTCGAGGAAACTGGTCCTTGGATTCGCCTCTGAACCCACTTACTGTGAGAGGAAAACAGAGTAAGAGTGCACAGCTTCTGACTCGGATTGGAGATCCAGGAGCTGGACTGGGCCTGGCGTCCCACACTAGGCAGGTGCTTCCTCCGTGACATGGCTGGTCACTAGGGCTAAAGCAGCAAAAGCAGGCAGCTGTCACAGAGAGAGGTGGCTAGGGTCCAAAGGCCATGCCCTGTCCAGCTCTGTGCCAGCAGAGGGCCAAGGCTGTAGACTTGAAGGGAACATGAGCAAGGCCACGTATGCTACTCAGCCGCACCCCTACAGATGTGTGGCAAGAAGATCAATGCATATAGTAAGGGCTCTAGATGGGACAGATGTGGAACCTCAACCCTGAAAGATGAACCTGAACTTCAAAGACTGTTGGATGTCTCTTAATCAGTTGGAGGGAAGTGTCTGGGGGAAATCTCAATAGTGGGGACTACGCACTGCTAACCTGCTCCATTTACTTGAATCGTGTCTGACCATAGTGGCAGATGGTTCCATTCACCTTTTCCAATAAAAAGACACGATGGTTGAACCATAACTACACTCTCATAGCTATAGTACAGTCACGTGGAAAGCCCAAACGGTCCCCAGGCATTTCACTTTGTTACAGGAATCACAAGAATACTGGGGGCAGGCGCAGGAATCATCGCTGCGATGACCCCGCACATCGGTCTCAGCCTGTTGTTTGAGCTTCCCTGTACTCGGGGGCAGGGCAGGGCCTCAGCTCTATAGATGATTAATCTCTGAAACAGGAAAGGATGTTATGTGACTGAGCATCAGTGCAGGAGGACAATCTGTTTTGCTAAACTGTTTTTAAACCGCTCTTCCATGAAGGGCACACGCCACTAGCTGACAGGTGATCTGTCTGCATTCGTGAGCCAGCCTGTCTGCCTCAACCTGGCCGCTGGGGCCGGCGGTTCTCAAGGTGTTCTCTCAGACAACCTTTAGATCTTTCTTTTCTTTCCTTCCTTCCTTCCTTCCTTCCTTCCTTCCTTCCTTCCTTCCTTCCTTCCTTCCTTCCTTCCTTCCTTTCTCTTTCTTTTAATGAACGGAATGTTACCTAGATGAAGTTGGAATATAGGTCATACTCACTGACATTTTTAGCAAACAACAAGGTGAGCCTCCCAGGGGCCCAGCTGGTCGTCTGAGATTCTTCAGGAGGGGGCGGGTCTGCCTGGGCAGTAGCTCCCTTCCGAACTCAAGAATTTATGTGCTTGTGTGTTTGATTTCTATTGTGGTGTAACCACAAACAGAGGCTACGATGAGCCTCATTCAGTAGCCCACAGTTCCGTAGATCAGATGTCTGTCTTAGCCAGAGGTTCTGGGGAAGACTGCGTTCCTAAGCTCATCCCGACAGTTGGCAAATCCAGCCATGTGCACACGCAGGACGGAGAGCTCCTTTTCTTGGCAGAGGTCACTTCTGCTTCTAGCAGTCACCCACTTCCCTCAGCAGGGCTACGGCGCTGGGAGCAGTTCTCCGAATCCAGGTCGCCTTGACTTCCCATTCTGGGTTCTCCTTCTGCCTTGTTTTTCTGCTGGAACAGCCACAGAAACAGCTACGCTTTCAAGTACCCATATGATTGGAATGCACCCACCCAGATAATCCCTTTTTTAGATCAACTGTGCCAAAAAACAACACAATCGCAGGAATGATATTCTTATCACATTCACAGGTTCTGGAGGAATAAGAAATGTGGGATCTTTTTTGGAGAAGGGCATTTTTAGAATTTTGCCCATCACATTCTGTTTCTGTTGCTGGGAGCCAAAGAGAGAGAGTTATTTAAGAACAAGGGACTCAGACAAGAATGACCCTCCCGGGAGTGTGTTTGTCCAGGCTTTCCTGAGAATGTTTAAGTGGTGGCACTGCCGTGGGTCTTATGTCCAAGTCACTGCCACGCAGTCGTTCTCATGCTGAGGTCCCAGGACTAGCAGCAGCAGCATCCCCTGGGATCTCACCAGAAATGCAAATCTGGGCCCCCCCCCCGACCTATTAAATTAGGTGCTCTGTTTAGATCCAGAGATCCATGTTTTAACCAGGTGATTCTGAAACTTGCTTAGCTGAGAACTATTTCTCAAAGGCAAGTCCTCAGTTTTTGTTTTTGCGAAATCAAAAGTAGGGAAGGGATCAGATAGGTCATCTCCAGGGTGACTTCCACTCCCAACCATCGATGATTCTGGGAATTTTACAGAAATAGTTACACTGTCTAAACCAAAGTCTCCATGTAGGCACCTTTGAGTGGGCACTGCATGTGTGTGCGTGCGTGTGTGTGAGTGTGAGCCTACACACGCATAGTGGCTGAGAGCTCAGACTCTGGGATCTTTCATGGCACCAGGTCCTGGCTCCACCAGTTATGAGCTGTGCAGCTGGGTCAGCAAGTTTCGAGCCTCTGAGCCTCAGCCTCCGCACTTATAAAAGAGGCTGATATAGTACCCACTTCATAAAAGTATGAAGATCAAACACAACGATCCACACGGAGCACGGAGCATAGTAAGCTCAGTGACTCCCTCCTTTAATTACCGCGTTTTCGGACTATAAGATGCACTCTCCCCTCACCCCAAATGTGGGAGGAATAATGGTTGTTAATGCTACTGTCGAGTTCTGGTTACATTTACATTGGTGAAATATTATGTTATTTATGTTATTAAGTATTTTTACACATTTTTTGCTTCAAAACTTTTTTTTCTATTTTCCTCCTCTAAAACCTAGGTGCGTCTTATGGTCCGAAAAAATTAGGTTATTTTATTTTCTGTGTTGTTTAAAGCTTTCTCCTTGGATACTTGAGGAGCTGGGTCCCTGGTAAGGCTGGAGCCACCAGGCCCTCACCAGGAGACCCCTGAAGCCATCGCTTGGGCCCTGAGGAGCAGTGCTACTAGGCCTGAAGGCCAAGATGACCCTCCTCTGATTCTTAGGATCAGCTTAAGTCCTGTGACTGCAAAGGGAGACATGTAGGTAAAGAATATGCACAAACTCATCCCCTCCTCTGGAGAACTCAAAACACACAAGGTGGAAACCATAGCACTTTACTGTGTGTGGGTATGTGTTTATTTGATAATTATTCTTTTCATATTTTTTTGTTGTTCTTGTTTGTTTTGCATCTTCAAAGGAGCAAAAGTAGTGAAGGCCTGGAATAGAGTCAAGCTGTGCCTCTATGAAGTTTAGGTGAGAAAGTACATCACTGGGGAGAACCTCAAGCCCACCCTCCCCCCACTCCGGACCCCACCCTGTCCAGCCCACTCTGATTTCCATGGGCCTCACCAGTCAAGCTTCCAGGATCTTGCCCGAGCTTGCTGAGAGGACGCAATGGAAAGTAAGACCTTGCTGAGCCAGATACATGGGAGAGAGGAGAAGGCCCTTCCGCAGGGTCTGTTTCCTCTAAGGGGTGCAACGCCCTTCACAACCTTCTGCGCAGTTCTCAGTGACACTGACGTGGGCGGGAAGGCAGAGGCCACCCAGGGTGAATTGCTGCTGCAGAGATGGAATCCATTCTGCCAGGCGTAGGCAGGCAGTGACAAGAGGGGCCGATTCGCACAGCTGTTCCCCACCCACAGCCCATTCCCAGACACCACATGGCTCCCTTTGCCTTAATGCCACCAAGAGAGGACTCAGCCCACCACACACTGCTCTGCTCATAACACTAATAACCACAGGAATTCTCTGGGCGGGATGCCGGCGGGGTCCTCTCTGGCCTGGGGAAAAGGAGTCAGAGCTTGCAGATATGCATACTACTTGAGGTCTATCTCTGGCTGAGGTCTTAAGCAGCTGCTGTACTTTTCTGTGTCTGGTGACAGAAGAGCCAGAGCTGGGAAAAGCTTCTTCCCGCCTCCCCTAGAAAAGTGTCTACCAGCTTTATGCAGGAGGAGAGCTCCTCCAGCGAGAGCTTGTAGGACTGCAGATCTGGGAGGTTTGGGAAGCCTTCACGTTCGGAAAGGCAGAGGCACAAAGAAGTGCTCGTTACCGTTCTTGCCTTCCAACAAACGCTCTAAGGATGAGAATAGCAGACCTTGTCTTGAGAAGTATGAGTAACTCTGCCCTCTGGAATGAAATTCCAAAAGGAAAAGAAATAAACAAAGTAAGCTCTAGTCTAATCCTTTCATTCTACTGTCGGAGAAACTGAGGCTCAGGAAGATGAATTCTTTGGCTCTGAGGTTTTATTGCCGTTCACCAGCAGAAACCAGGTATTTTGACTCCTATTTCACTACTCTACCAGGGCACTGCAAGGTATTTATAACACCTTGACCCCTTCCCTTCTAAAGAGTAATTGAGCCAGGTGTAGTTTTAACTCGAGAGGCTGACCATTGCTGGCCCAACTCCTACCCCATCCTCAGAGGAGCCACCCCCTGCTGCCAAAATACAGTGGCCCAGCTGGACACCTGGTGACCCAGGCCTCCTCCTCTTGAGGTGGGCATCTGATACAAGAGCAGCCCTTCCATAGGTAGGGAGGAGGGAGGCCCACTACCTTGGTTTGCCTGGGACTTATGGGGTTCCCAGGACGCAGGACTTTCATTGCTAACACTGGGAAAGTCCCGAGCCAACTAGGACAAATTAGTAACTCCAGCAGGAAGGGACTTATGACCTGTGTGGCCAGCTTGAAAACAATAACCTGTGAAACCAGGTTCTCAGTTAGAAACTAGAAAATGAGAAGATTGAGGCCATTGGCTGAGATGGAAGTGCCATGATAGAGGAAGAGGACGAGGACAGTGGAGGAGCTGCCATACTGGTCACATGTAAACAAAACTGAAGAGCAAAAACTATGAGCAAGCAGAGGACACTGCATATATTTTAGGAAAACTGACTTTCAGTAGCTTCTTCATTGAAAACCACCGTGGCCAATTGCAGATCCTTGTGGAGACTCTTTCCAGATGCTTCTGTTTGCTGTCGCTGTGGCTTCTGCTCTCACTGCCATGAAGAGGGTACAACAGGGGACTCATCTCATCTGTATTAGGGTGAGTTCTCTCCAGACTGATGCGCTTATCTTCCAAACTGTAAAGGCATAAGCAAAATCTAGGACACCTAGACATTTCAAGTTGTGAAACCTAAGAATATCTCCTGGGGACTTCCCCCTTCCATCTTCTAGAGCTGGTAAAGCTCTTAATCAGCCAAAGCTGAGGTAGGAGATTGTTTTTCCCAAAGAGAGCTGTGACAACATTTCTCATTTCTCATTTCTCATTCTCATCTCGTATGGCTACTTTGACACTGCTTTCATGAAGAGGTGGGGACTATCTCCCCACCCCTGAAATGGGTAGGCTTTTGTGACTGTCTTCGAGTATGGTGGGAGCTACACTCTATGACCCCCAAAGCTCTGCCATCAGGCAGCGGGCACCATGCTCACTAGAGCAGTCTCCTTGGAAGCATTTGGTCACCAGGACTGCCCGGGGCAGCCATGCCATGAGGAAGTCCACGCTACTCCACATGGGAAGACCACACCAAGAGGTCCTGAGGCCACATGAAGAGAGAGAGAGACAGACGCCTGGCCAGCCCCCAGCTCCCCCAGACCTCCTCTCTTCCAACTCCTGCCAGCATGTGATTACAGCTACCTGAGAGACCTGGAGCTGGAAGTGACCAGGCAAGCCCTTCCTTAACTCCTGAGCCACAGATCCACAGCTTGTAAGAGATAATAAAATGGTTGTTGTTGCTTTAAGCCACAAAGTTTGGGGGTGACTTTTATAAGCAAACAGAGACCAGGAGCAGCTGGCCTTGGAGAGATGACAAAACCCATGGCCTCAGAACCACGGTTGCCACGGCAGGACCAGAAGGACCCAGCTAACTGCAGCAGGCAGCCCCGCAGCAGGCTGGAAGTAGGACTTCACGTTCACGTGAGAAATGGGTTAGGGTGGCCAATTGTAAAAATAATTAGTGGTTTCACTAAATGATTTATAAAAGTATTCTTTTACACATGCAAGTATTTCAAATTAGTTAAAGAAAATTATTTCTATTTACAAGAAAGATCTCAACTCAGCCTTTTAGGAACAGGCATGGCCCACCACCAGCAGCTGTTTTCTGTGCCTTCCAGGCACCAGAGCCCCAGGCAGCCAGCCACGATGCTGGCAGACACGTGAAGGGCATACAGACGATAAACCAAACAGGAGAACGGGCACAGGAGCAGAGCCTCTTGGAAGGTGAGAGGTCGAATGGGGATATTAAGGCCACACATTTTCCTCTAAGAGGGGAAGTTTCAAGTTTCAGCTGGGCATGTAATCATCTGGGTAGAGAACACATTGAATCCCAATGTCCCTTTCAGACAGGGGTAGCCATAGGACTAATTTCTGGCCAATGGGAGGTGGGTGGAAGTGATACATGCCACTTTTGGACTATGCCCATAAAAGAAATGAGCAAAGTTCTAGACATGGACTGATGTCCTTAATGTCACTGAACTGCGCACTTGAACATGGCCAAAATGTTAAGTTGCAATCTGGGGTGTATTTTACCTCAGTATGAATGAGTGAATGAACAAATAAACAAACAAACAAACAAATAAGAGAAAGGGGCCTCTCCAGCTCTCTCCCACTCCCCTGGCTGCAATGCAGATGCAATGGTGGGAGCTGGGGCAGCCATCACCAACTGTGCGATGAACCTTCCTGTCGAGGATGGCAGGGCAACAATACAGACTGGCTCTTGGTCCTGGTCCCTGGTCTCTGGTTTCTGGTCCCTGGACAGCCTCATGGAGCAGAGCCACCTCTCCAGTCCACAGCCACCTGTTTTTGTGGGAGACAAACACACATCTGTCTTGTCCGATGAACACTTTGTGATCTGTGTGCTTTCGCTACTTGAACTGAACCCTAACCAGCGTCACAGGTTGCAGGAACGATCATCTTTTTTTAGCAATTAGGGGAAATTCTAAGGTAGCATCTTTACATGGTGACAGTGGAGTCTGCTGGTCTGCTCTGTTCCCCGCATTCCCTGACCTCCTCACCACTGGTGGGAAGAGCTCTTTCAGCTGAAGGACTCTTCAAGGTCACAGTGTGGCAGGTGGATATCATTAGTGGCTGAAATGTCTGTTTCTCCATGGGTGTGCCTCCCCACAGAACCAGACCTGAGCCTTAACGAACCACCAGCTGCGTGAATGCCCTGTGGCTCTTTCAGTGGCACCAGCTGTGGTACCAGTTGGTTGGAACCGGGACCCTGCAGGGCTGGCTAAGCAGGACGAAAGGAGAGAAAAAAGGGAGACTAGGGAGGGGAACACCTGGCGATCATCAAAGATGAACTCTAAGTGGACTGAAAATCCTTGCCTGGATTTCCTTAACCAAGCCCTGGCCCCCACACTGTAGTTAGGCTGCTAATGGCTCACAGCTGTTCCCAATCCAGAAAATTGCCTTTGGCCAATGGCAGCCTTCTCTCCTAGTGAATTATGCCCATCCCCAAGGGGACCGCAGCTCCAGTTAAGCTGCCGTGGGGGTGCAGAGGCCGGCCCTCTTGCTTTGCAGAGCACCAACTCTGTGGTGCCACGTGTCCCAGTGCTCAGGGGTCAAGCTGATCCTGATCTCCCGCTGAGACACATCCTTGCTTAGTGTGCCCCACTCCTCCTCCTTTCCTCGCTAGTTTTCCTGAGAGCATGTCCCCAACATGTCACTTGGACAAGGCTGTTTCTGGGGATCCCAACCTGGGACAAGCTTCTTCCAGGGTAAGCAAATAACAGTTGTGCATTATTGATTGAAATCTATGTGTGATTTTATGTAACTGGCTACTAATCAGAATGCATTCTTTCTAGTAATGTGCTGTACTGGGATTGGCTTTCAGACCTTTCTGTGCATAGTCAAAGGCTTATCTCACATTCATTCATTTACACGGTCTTTCACTTAACGTTCATTAACCCAGGATGTGCACCGAGTGTGGAATACGACCTGGTTCCCATGGTCAAGGAGTTTATACTGGAGTAGGGAAGACTTACATGTAACTCACAAACTCCACTGCAGGATAGTAGAAAATATGAATGACAACAAAGTTAAACCCACATTTATATTTTTATTAATTTTATTTTATTCTTGTTTAATTTATTACAGTTGTCCCAATTTTCCCCCCTTTGCCCTCATCCGTCTCGCCCCACCCCCTGCTCCCATAGTTCATCCCCACCCTGTTGTCCATGTCCATGGTCATTCACATGTGTTCTTTGACTAGTCCCTTTCCCTTCTTTCCACCATTATCTCCCACCCCCTTTCTTCTGACAGCTGTCAGTCTGTTCTCTATGTCCATATTTTCTCATTAGTTGTTTTTTTAAATATTTTTATTTATTTTATAGAGAGGGGAAGGGAGAGAGAAAAGGAGGGAGAGAAACATCAATGTGTGGTTGCCTCTCAAGCACCTCTTACTGGGAACTCAGGTGTGTGCCCTGACTGGGAATCGAACCAGCAACCCTTTCATTCACAGGCCGGCACTCAATCCACTGAGCCACAACTGCCAGAGCTCATTAGTTTATTTTTAAACACACACTTTTATAGTGTAGGAAAAGGAGTGTTGATTTTGACTGAGAGGATCAGGAAAGAAAAGTACATGGGGTGGTAGCATTTTGGTAGCTAGTGGATGCAGGGCAAGGCATTCCAGCAGAGCGAATACCGTGGAAAAGGTGCACACTGCTGAGGACACACACCTAGGTGCATTCTCCAGCACACCTAGAAACCATCCTGTCTCCTTTGGTAAATGTGCTTAATCTCTGTGCTGTTCATTATGCGGTGAGTTGATTTTTAATTAGGGTCAATGCTCAGAAGACAATATTACTTCCCACACTGGTGTATTTCTTCAAGCAAAAAAAGCCCAGCCTGGTACTCAGCACCCCTCTCCAGGTAATCACTACCTCTGAGCCCCACAACTACGCAGCTGGCCACACCCCGAGAGAGCAGGGTCACTGCTGCAGCCCATGTCACAGCCTGTGTCCTGAACTACTGGCCTCAGGTAGTTCATTTAATTCATTTTTGTGTCTGTATGGGAACTAAGATGATGCTTTGCATATAGGAGGTCACTCAACGCTTATAAAACATATTTTGATTCACCTGCTTTGCCAGTCTCCTCCCAATGAGAATGGGTCCCAGGCAAGTTAGAAACATTTTTAAAACAGATGTATAAGATCAAAATACTTGAACTGGGGATAATGGCTACAGACCATGTGACTTTTCCCTAGAGATGCAAGAGAGCAACAGCAATAAACTGAAAAGACCCACAAGGAGGGTTTTACCTCATGAAAGTCTATGATTCACCCATGGGTACTCTCCGAGTCTGCGTTCCTATAATGGGGTCACTGTGTATGACCTAACTAGCCATCTCTTGGTGGGTTTTTATGTGATTTCTTCTTTGTATCTTTCTCTGCTTTGACACCTTTCCATGCCTGTCAGTCACTTTGTGGCTCCACCTTCCTCATTATTTCAGACTCCCCACACATTTGTCGGTTTCTTTAGTCCCCTCTTTCCCTTCTGACTTTCTTCCTGAATTAACTGATCAGAAGTAAGCTTGAATCTACAGCCACGTAAAATGAGGTTCTTTATTTTTTTTTTTGAGGTATAATTGACGAAACATTACATTAGTTCCAGGTGTGCTACATAATGATTTGATATTTGTATATATCATGAAGTGATCACCACAGTACGTCCAGTTAACATCTGTCACCATGTATGGTCACAAAATTTGTTTTTGTGTGGTGAGAACTTTTAAGATTTACTCTCTTAGCAACTTTCAAAAATACACTACAGTTGTAAATATAGTCACCCTTATTTCTAAAGGTGCGAAAGTTGAATGCACATCTAGCTGGGTGGGGCTCGTATCTTACCCAGGACTTCAGTACACCCCCCCGCTTTGCCCTCCTCTTTCACTCCCTCCATCTCAGAGAAGTCTCTTCTTGCTAACCTGCTGGGTACAAGCACATCCTGTCCTCTTTCCTCTCTGAACTAGCCTGTCTCCCCAGTGCAAGCCTCTCCATGCAGTCTTGGGTACACTCAGGTTTCCAGACACTAAAAACCCTCCTCTGCTCTTCCACAGTCATTGCTGTTGCACCAAACTTCTTAAAACATTGTGTGCACCTCTGCCTCCATTTCCTTCCCTCCTGCACAATTCCTAAGCCCTCCCACCTTTCCCCTGGAAGTTACTGTGTCCCTGATCCCCAAGTCCATGAGCAGCCACACCCAGTGGACTTTTTCTCAGCCCTTGACTTCAGGGACATTTCTGTAACATCTCACATTGTCTACCACACATGCATCTTGAACTCAGTTCCCTCCCTGGTCAAGATGCAGGCTTCACTCTCTCCTCCTCCCTCAACTCAGACTGGAGCCACCTCCCATCACTGGCTTTGCCCTGACCTGCTACAGGTGCCCCTTCCAGAGAAAGTGTTCAGGATTTCTTTCCCTTCCTTCATCATCTCGAAGACCTCACCTGCCCTGGGCTCTGGGCATCAACTCCGGGTATCAGTGAGTTTGAGGTATGAGGGGAGACATTTTTATGCAAACATATAATCTTCTGTTTACAAGGTTCCCATGTATACCTGTTTTTTACTCTTTATTTATGTTTTCCAAGATTTTATCCATTTATTTTTAGAGAAAGGGAAAGGGTGTTGGAGAGGGAGAGAAACATCAATGTGTGAGAGAAACATCAATTGGTTCTCTGACGTGCCCCCAACCCGGGACCTGGCCCGCAACCCAGGCATGTGCTCTGATAGGGAATTCAACCAGTGGCCTTCTAGTTTGCAGGATGATGGCCCCAACCGACTGAGCCACCCAGTCAGGGCTGATTTTCACTCTTTAGCAAACAGGGCCACCTGGGCGTTGTCTTATCTGCGCCTTTGTTATGAGACTTTTAGCTTGGCTGGCAGAATTCAGCCCGGGACTATCTGGGCAGGTTCAGCGAGCACTCCAACATGCAGGGTGGGCAGCTAGTTAACCATTCACCTCCCTTCTCCACAGGCAGCGGGGAAGTGGCCCCAGCCTGGCGCTCCTGACAAAATGCATCTCAGACCCTCCCTGCCCCAGCCAGCAGCCAAGGGAGCCAGAGGTCGGCAGAACCGCAAGCAGGTAATGTTCCTTGTTCCTTGGATTCTGCTCAAAAGCACACACACATTTAGAAGGGCTGGGAAAAAAATAACTCCAACTATGTCTTCATAAGGGTCCTCTTCTAAGGAAGAATTTGTAGACTTTGTGGTGAGCCATAACACCTCAAAATTAACTTTTCTTCCCCTTATTATTATTATTATTATTATTATTATTATTATTATTGAAAGTTGGTGAAATGCCCTGACTGGTGTGGCTCAGTGGATTGAGTGCCAGCCTGCAAACCCAAAGGTTGCCAGTTTGATTCCCAGTCAGGGCACACGCCTGGGTTGTGGGCCAGGTCCCCAGTTGGGGGCGCGTGAGAGGCAACTGATCAATCTGTCTCTCACACGTTGATGCTTCTCTCCCTCTCTTTCTCCCTCCCCTTCTCCCCAGTAAAAACTAACTAAATAAAATCTTTTAAAAATATTAAAAAAAGAAACTTGGTGGGAAATATTGAAAAGTCAGAAAATTTGAAAGTATAATGAAAATCTATATACCCCCTACTTTCTTCAACAGTTACTAGTATCTGCCAGATTTGTCTCATCTCTGTGTGTACTTCTATATACATGTTTGTTCTTAATGAATCACTTAAAAGTTAGTCGCAGACATCATGACATTTGATTCTAAGTATTTTAGTCGCATCTCCTAAGAATAAGGACATGCTCCTACCCAACCATAACAGTATGATCACGCCCGAGACCACCAGCAATAATTCTGGAATGTCATCTAACAACCAGACCGTATTCGGAATTTTCTAATCACCCTAAGAATACATTTTATAGCTCTGCTTTCACTAAATCCAGATGCAATTGGGATTCATACATGGCATTTGGTTATTATTTCTCTTTGGTCTATTTAAAACTTTTTACTGAAGTAAAATTAACATTTTGTTTTAATGCTCCTATTTTAAGTGTACAGCTTGATGAGTTTTAAAATATATGTACCCCTACAACAACCACCCCAATCAAAAATATAGAAAGTGTCCCCTCATGCCACCTTACCAACAAGTCACCCCTTTACCCCTGCCCCAGGCAACCACTGGCCTAATTTTTCCACTCTAGGTAGCTTTGCCTGGTCAAGAACTTCATAAATTCAATAGTGCAGTTTATATTCTTTTGTGTCAGGCTTCTTTTGCACAGCGTAATATCTCCAAGATTCATCTATGTTGTTGCATATGTGAGTGGTTTGTTCCTTTTTATTGCTGAGTTATATAGTCCATTGCATGAAAATACCAGTTTCAAGCTATTGTGATGACAGCTACTATGAACCCAGCTTCATGTACAACTCTTCTTGTGGACATACATTTTCATTTTTCTTGGGTAAAAATTTAGAAGTAGAGACACTGGATTATGCAGTAAGTATATGTTGAACTTTATAAGAAACTGCCAAACTGTTTTCTAAAGTGTTTGTAATGTTTTATACTCTCACCAAGAATATATGAGAGTTCCAGTTTCTCCGCATCCTCATCAATGCTTATATTATCAATCTTTTTACTTTTTTGCCTTTGTACTGGGTATACAGCAGTATCTCACTGTGGTCTGAATTTGCATGTCACTGATAACAAGAGATGTTGTACATCTTTTTATGGACTTATTGCTCAGATGTGTGTGTGTGTGTGTGTGCTTTTCTGAGGTTTGTTCAAACATTTGCCCTTTTAAAAATTGGGTTGTCTTTTCATTGGTAGCCCTGTGCTGCCAATTACTTCATGTCTGAAAGCAGTTATTTCATTATATTTTATCCAGTGTTCTAACCATGTATGGCAGAAGGGCTAGCCAGTACTACTTATTCTATCATCGATGGAAGGAGAAGGGTGCTTATCTCTTTTAATTTAGAACACGGGTAGGCAAATTTTTTTCTGAAAGGGCAAGATAAGTAGTACTTTAGGTTTGTGGACTACACTTTTTCTGTTGCAGTCTGCCAACTGTGACACCATAGCACCAAAGCAACCGTAGACAATAAGTAAGCTAATGCAATTCTATTTACTAAAATAGGCAATGGACCTGCAGGTCACGGTTTGGTGACCCTTGATCTAGAACGGTGCCTCGGCCCAGTCCTCTCCCCTCCCCCCGCCAGCCAATACCATGACAGACTTTCAAGAGTCCCAGCCAGTCTTGGATTCCCCAAATTCTGAATTCATCTAGTTATTTTCTCAAGGTATTGTGTAATGTATTCCTTCATTCCCTGTATTTTCTATAAACTATTAATTGGGTCAAAAGGCTTCATGAGAGTCAGGTTAAGTCTCAATATTTTGGGGCAAGAATAACGTGTTAGGTTCTGTTGAGAATGTTACCTGCTGTGAAGGGATCATCTTGATGAAAGCAGCTGGGCCTCCATCGCTGACAAATTCACGCACCCACCCACGCACTGTCCACCAAGGATCGGCGGCGTGCTCGCCCCCTGCCGCGTGCAGTGCGAGTGCCCCAGAGGCGCAGTGGTGTGGTCTGATCTGGCCCGGGTGGACCGGGGGCAGCACTGCTGAGTGACGGAAAAGCACAGTGCTGGAGAAGCCAGTGCCTCACTTTATCTTTCTGGACCGGCGCCAAAGGGCTCACTTTATCGGAAATAGTTGTGAAAATGCAGATCCATTGGCCCCTCAGACCCAGTGAAATGGAATCCCTTGGTGAGTCCCAGTAATCCGTATTTTAAGCAGTTCCACTGTCACAGCAGAGTCAAAAGAAAGCAGGTGTGGTGAGAGTCGATCCCTAAGAGGGGCAGCCATCCCCTGGGAAGAGGCTACATCTTCCTCTGATTTGCCATCGGGTCTACCAGAGAGGTGGATGTGCCCCACAGCCCAGAGGTCAAGCCGCCCTTTAGTTATAAGAAAAAAGTTCCTCAGGAACTGTGACGATCTTTAAATACGTCCACAAATTATTTGAGGCACCTCCCTTCAAAAGGTAGGCATTAATTCTCCTCTCTTTGAATGTGGGCCAGACTTAGTAACTTGCTCCTAACAAATAGAACGTGGCAGAAATGATGATGTGTGACTTTAAGACTATACGCTAAAAAGCACTGCAGCTTCCCGCTTGCTGCTTTCTGTTAAATTTCTTGCTCTGAGGGAAGCCAGGCATCGTGTTGTGAGGATACTCCAGCAGCCTGGTGGCTGTCCCCATGGGAAGGAATTGAAGCCTCCAGCCAACAGCCAGTGTGACCAGCCAACCCTGTGAGTGAGCATCTCAGAAGTGGGCCCCCGTCAAGCCAAGCCAGAGACCTGGACTGCAACCTTATGGGAGACCATGAGCCAGAACAACCCAGCAGAACTGCTCGTGAATTCTTGACCCACAGGAATACATGAGATGAGGTATATGCATTGCTATTTTAGGCTCTTCATTTTAGGGTAGACTGTTAGGTAGCAACAGGTAGCTAAGCCAGGGACTTCGCACATGGTTTTAGGACTCCTGCTAGGGAGGCGCTGCTGAGACCCGTTGCCACTCCATTTGAAGAGCAACACCATGCAGGGCTCTATGAGCTTTTCTGCTTGACACAGGCACCTTCTCAGTTGGCCGGTGACTCCCAGTGAAATTCCCAGGTGGCAGCCTACACCAGGCCTCTAGAGAATCAGGAGTTGAAGTATCCACCCCCTGGGCAAACTGTGTTTGGAGATGGCACCACTGCCCCTTCCTTACCCACAGAGCGTTCTTTCCAGACTTAGGTCTGAACGCAAGGTGGTCAGGCAGCCCCGTCTCTGGCTGGCGTGCAGCTTTTCTCAATGGAGAGCCGACAGCACACGTGGGCATCAGAGCTGCACCTCTGCCTCCTCAGCACCGTGTGCTGACAAAACCAGCTGACCGGCTACGGTTTTGAAGAACAATAAAACAATGCTTTGGTGCCAAAATACTCCAGTCAACTCAACATGATGACCTATGATGAAAAGTTAAAATTTAAGGGATTACCAATACTTTCTGGATTAGAGTGAGTTTGGGGGTGAGGGAGCGAGGTATGGTATCGTGATGTTTCCTTGTTGGTTTGATTTTTGTATTTTATATCTCTCTGGTAGGTACAAGTGACTTTGCTTGCATCAAGAACAATTTGGTAATTTTTTTTTTTTTTAATTAGGCTATGACCCAGTAAATAACGGGCAAAGAAAATAAACACGTAGTTCATAGAAAAGAAGATTTGAAAGGCTCTTAATAGTTGAAAAGACTGTCAATCTTATCCATGTTTAGAGAAATGTAAATTAAAAGTGCCCTGAAACCTCATCTTTACTTATCAGCCTGGCAAAAATCCAAAAGTTGGGTTTGGATAATATGCTCTAATAATGAAGCTGTAAGGAAATAGTCACTTTTATATGTTAGTAATGGGAGTACAAAATGGCACATATCTTATGGAGGAAACCTTGGCAATATATAACAAAATTAGATATGCATTTGCTTTTTATTTTTTACTCTCAATTTTTATAAATCCTCACCTGAGGACATTTTTTCATTGCTTTTATGGAGAGAGGAAAGCTGAGAGAGAAACATCAATGTGAGAGAGAAGCATCATTTGGTTGCCTCCCATACGAGCCCGGACAGGGATCGCACACACAACCTAGGTATATGTCCTGACCAGGAATCGAACCTGTAACCTTTCAGTTACGGGATGACTCTCCGACCAACTGAGCCACACCAGCCAGGACTGCGTTTACCTTTTAAACTAGCAATGTTACTCCTAGAAGTTTGTACTGAAGGTACATCTTCTCAAATCAAACATGACAGAAGCAGAAAGTATTTATTGTAATTATTTATAATATTAGAAGATTAAAAACACCTAGGTGTCCATAATTAGAGAAATGGTATATTCCTCTAATATACCATTGTATATTCACACAGTGGGGTACTAGGCAGCTATACAGAAAAACTGAATGATCTGTATATAGGGAGTGATTTACAGGAGAGATGAAAAGAGCAAGATACAGAGCAGCATATATTAGAATTTTGTATTATATATTGTATACTATACCCTACACTATTAGTATATTATACTATTATATATACTTTATACTATACTAATAGTATACTATATATGCTATGTCGTATGTTATGCTATATACTGTATACTACTATGTATTAGTATGCATTGGTATATGTATTTATACATTATACATATTGCATATGTATAGACAATAAAAAAGAAACACTAGAAGGATACACCTGAAACTAAAAAAATAATGAGACCTAGAGAGTGAAACAGAGTAGATGAGGAAGGGATGGAACCAAGACTTCTCTAGGTACACCTTTTTATATAGCTTGTTTTATGTGTTCAAAAATAAAATAAAATTAGTCGTAGTCAAGATGGTGGCATAGGTAAATGCCATGCTCACCTCTTCCCACGACCATGTCAAAATTATAACTGAACTGCAGAACAGCCATTACTGAGAACCACTTGAGGTCTAGCTGAACAGAAGTTCTGTAACTAAGTATGTACAGAAGAAGCCACATCGAAACTGGTAGGAGCAGGTGGAGATGCACAATGGGCAAGTCCCAAACCCATGTGGGACAGTTAAAAACTGGAAAAGATTTCTCAGCTGTGAAAATCCTGCCCTGAGGATCGAGGAGGGCTCCTGGACCCACACAGGGCTCCCCAGCCCAGGGTTCCAGTGCTAGAAAGAGAAGTCCCCATACCTTCTTGCTGTGGAAACCAGTGAGGATTGTGGTTGAGTCAGACAGAGGGCTTTTGGAGTTCCAGGTGTTCCTCTTAAAAGGCCCATGCCTGAATTTACTCACAAAAAGATTCACTCCCTCTGAGCTCCAGTACTGGTACAGAAGAACTGAATTATCTTGCTTCAGGGCAAGCTGAGGGGGAAGCTCATTTCCAAAGAGAAGTGCTGGCAGAGACCATTGTTTCTTTGTTGACTGATGCAGACTCCTGCCTTCAGGGTCCATGTGTTGTGGCTGCAATGAACAAATTCACACGGACTACAGAAGTCCTGTGGAGAAAAAGGGATGGCATGGCCTGCCTCTGAGAGAGAGAGGGAAAGAGGGCCAGAGGCCCCCACTCCCTGCCTGGATGAGCGTTTATTGCTTTTCTGGGCACATTACTGCAAGGATGGTCCTCATTTACTATGCACAGGTTCACTTTAGGTCTGGTTACATTTTACAGATAACAAAGGAGAGAAAGTTGCTAATTACTACAAAGAAAAAGCATATTTGCAAATGCAAAGGAAAAAGTGGTTGAAGTGGTTACACTCCATCCTTGGGAGGTTCAGCACATAGATTTTAGGAAGTTACTTTAGAGATGCGGAGTAAACATTTGCTGCCTCAATTCAGGGTGAGGGAGTTTTAGCAAAAAGCAATCCTCAAAGCAGCCTAGGTACAATGCAGGCCTGATTCCCCATGGGAAAACCAATCTGGGCTCAGTTCCTGTGTGCCAACTTGCTCCCTCCAGTTTTCCAAATCAGTGGCTAGGCTACATTCGCCATGCCACACGGATAAGTTCCCTATCGTTGACCCCTCTCCCTACGTAGCCTGCAGGTGCAGATGGGCACCCAATCTGGGTCTCTATCTACTTAGCTAACACCATTAACCTCACCCTGGTGATTTCCTGAGACCTGGCCCCACCCAATTTGGGGGCTTACTGAAGCCACTTATAGCAGCTTTGCTATACGATTGGCCTGCCTCAGCTCAGGCTTCAGACTTTCTAAAATCTCTCAAAGGTTTACAAACTCCAAACAAAACATCTGGCCTTGGCACGATCCATACATCTTGCTAAGTGGCCCCAAGCCCAGCGCTAGTGGTACCTAGCCTTGGTTCACAGCTTAGACTCTCCCAAATGCCTCCAAGCCCAGCACAAGCAGCAACCATCTGCAGATCACTTTGAAACTCATACCAGTGGCCACAGGCTGGGTACAGGCAGCAGCTGAACTTGGCCTGCACCAGAACCTCTCCTAAGAGGCCCCAGACCCAACATACTCAGTGGTCAGCTTCAGACCACACTACTGCACCACCCAACCACCTTCACAAATGACACAGCCAAAGGCACTAGTGCCCCACTGAAGTGACTCTTGCTCCATGGGGTCGGCCAACAGCTCCTCTGCTGTAGTCACTACTATTCCTGATGGCCAATCAGCTTGAGGGTCAATCCCTCCCACTGACATACCAATAGTAATGAAGGCTCTAGTACAACAGGAAAGCACACACAACCCACACAAGGAACATATGTGGAGCATCTGGCTCAGGTGACCAGCAAGACTGCACTGCTGGGCCCCACAGGACACATACTACATAAGGCCACTATCCTAAGACAAGGAGACATGGCAGATCTACCTAATATATAGAAACAGACACAAGGAGGAAGCCAAAATAAGGAGAGAAAGAAACATATCTCAAATGAAATAACAAAAAAAACTCCAGAAAAAGAACTAAACAAAATGAGACAAGCAGTCTACCAGATGCAGAGTTCAAAACACTGGTTATAAGGATGCTTGATGAACTTAGAGGAAGAGTAGAACTCAGTGAAAACTTTAACAAGAGATAGGAAACATAAAAAGAACCAGTCAAAAATGAAGAATATAATAACTGAAATGAAGACTACATTAGAGGGAATCAGTAGATTAGATGAAGCAGAGGATCTAATAAGCAATTTGGAAGATAAGCTAGCAGAAAACACCCAATCAGAACAGCAAAGAGAAAAAAAATTAAAGATAGTTTCAGGGACCTCTGGGACAACTTCAAGCCTACCAATATTCACATCATAGGAGTGCCAAAAGGAGAAGAAAAAAAGCAAGGGATTGAAAACCTATTTGAAGAAATAATAGCAGAAAACTTCCCTTACCTGGCAAAGAAAATACACATACAAGCCTAGAAAGTGCAGAGAGTTCCAAACAAGGTGAACCCAAGGGGGTCCCCATCAAAACACATCATAATTAAAATGCCAAAGGTTAAAGACAATGGGAATCTTAAAAGCAGCAAGAGAAAAGCAGTCGGTTACCTACTAAGGAGCTCCCATAAGACTGTCAGCTGATTTCTCAACGGAAACTTTGCAGGCCAGAAGAGATTGACACAAAATATTCAAAATGATGAAAAGCAAGGACCTACATCCAAAATTACTTTACTGGTAAAGCGATTGGGTTGGCCAGAAAGTTTGTTTGTTTGTTTTGTGTAAAATAAAAGATACTTTTTTCATTTTCACCAATAAATTTATTGATCTGGATATTTTGAGTATGCCGGCTATCTCCTGTGTGGTATAATGTTGATTGTTCTCAATTAATGTCTTGATTTGATTGCTATCAATTTCAACTGGTCTACCCAACATGGAGCATTGTCCAGCAAGAAATCTCCAGCACGAAACTTCACAAACCACTTTTGACATGTTCAATCAGTCACAGCATCTTCTCCTTACACTGCACAAACCTTTTTTTGCATTTCACTTGTGTCTTTACCTTTCTTGAAATAATAAACCATAATATGTCAAAAATGTTGTATATTTTCTTCAATCTTCAATATTAAAGTGGCCACGCAAAAATTCACCAATTTTGATAAGTTTTTTAAGTGCATGCTGATATGACAGATGTCATGATACAATCTAACAAATTTGTTTGGAATGGAGTTAAAGAAAACTAAGCACTATTAGAGCCATCTTGTGGAAAAAAGCAAATGAACTTTTTTGGCCAACCCAATATCATTTAGAATTGAAGGACAGATAAAAAGCGTCCCAGAAAAGAAAAAGCTAAAAGAGTTCATCACCACCAAACCAGTATTACAAGAAATGTTAAAGGATCTTCTTTAAGTAAAAGAAGAAAAAACCCATCAGCAATATGAAATATAAAGTGGCAGGGAGGGGGAATAAGGAGCATAAATGGTAATGGGGATAAAAGACAATAATAAATAAAAATTAAAAATTTTTAAAAGATTTATTTTTAGAGAGGGAAGGAAGGGAGGGAGAGAAACATCATGTGTGGTTGCCTATTGCACACCCCCTACTGGGGACCTGGATCCCAATCCAGGTGTGTGCCCTGACTGGGAACTGAACTAGTGACCCTTGGATTCCCAGGTCATCACTCAACACTGAGCCACACCAGCCAGTGCAAAAAAAAATTTTTTTTAAAGAAAATGGCAGTAACTACAGACCTATCAATGATTACTCTAATGGACTGAATAAAAGACAGTGTGACCGAGTGGATGAGAAAACAAGACACATGCTGTCTGTGTGAGAGCCACTTTAGATCAAAAGACACACAGACTTAAAGGGGTGAAAAAAGATATTTCATGCAAATGGAAACACACAGAAAAGCTGGGGTAGCAATTCTTATACAGACAAAATAGACTTTAAAACAAAGGCTATAACAAGAAACAAAGAACTCAGCAATTCTTCTTCTGGGTATTTATCTGAAGAAACCTGAATCACAAATTGAAAAGACATCCCTACATTCATTGCAGCATTGTTAACAATAGCTAAGATAGGGAAGCAAACTAAGTGTTGATAAGTGAGTAGATGAAGAAGATATGAAACATATATACAATGGATTATTACTCAGCCATTAAAAAAGGAGTGAAATCTTGCCACTTGCTACAATACAGATGGAATAGAGAATTTATGTTAATGAAGTAAGTCAGAGAAAGACAAATACCATGATTTTACTTACATGTGGAATCTAAAAAAATAAAAAATAAAAACAGAAACAAACTCATAGAATCAAAAAACAAACTGATGGTTGCCAGGTGGGAATGTGGTGGAGGGAAAGATGAGAAATAGGAAAGGGTTAAGATGTGCAAATTCTAGTTATAAAAACAGTCACAGGGCTGTAAAGTACAGCATAGGGAATATAGTCAAGAATACTGTAGTAACTGTGTATGGTGTCAGACAAATGTGTGGACAAAAAAGAGCCACATACTAAACCCGACAAGCTCAGGGGAGGCCCGCAGGGTGGGCCTCACAAACCCAGAGACCAAAGGAACCACCAGGGTGGTCTGAACATGAAAACTCCTAACTAAAAGCAGGTCATGGTGGGTAGTCAAGTCCGAGGGTGGTAGCTTCCCCGACAAAGGTAATTTTTAACTTTGAAATTGTCTGTTGTCTTTGTGCATCTGGGGTAACACACCTCTGAAAGGTCAGAATAGGATGCTTTTCCAGATCCCTCTGAGACACAGTGGCCGGCACCAGGGCACGAGACCACACTGGACACAGGCCGCGTGGGGACATCAGACTCTGCCAGGCTCTCCCCGTGGGACCTGTTACTTTTCACAGAGTGGCAGGAGGAGTTGGGGGACACAGTCAAGAAGCAGCTCAGCTGGGGGACCTGTCAGGGCTGCGCCTTCACCTCAGAAAGTGTCTGGTCAGGCCTAGGGGACTTGACAGACTGGGGAATGGCTATTTCCTATGTGGGCACCGGGATGACTCCGAGTCTGAGGAAGAACCAAGCCCAGGCAGGGCCTGGCCCAGGATCTTTCCGTCATATTGGGTCCTGGCCCCTCGATGTCATGGAAAAGGCACAGTCCTCCTTCTTTGTGGAAACCCCTAATAAATAAGCCATTTGACCCACCTGGTACCAGTAGGCTGGACTCACTTCCTAGTTCAAAGGCCTGTAAGCAAATTTCCTGTAAGTGGTTTTGCACATGAGAGCAGTGGGGGCTCATCCACTCCCCAAAACACACCCTGCCCAAGTTCTGCCTTCTTCAGACCTGAGCAGCCTCCAGGAAAACAGAGTAGTTAAACCACTGCCCACCTCCCTCCCTCATCCGATTGCTCTCTGCCACCTTCCCCACCTAGGGAGGGGATGCAGTCCCTCTGCACTCCCAACACTGGCCCCACCTCAGCTGGATGCTGGGGCACCTCCCGAGCCACATGCTTCACCCAGCTGGAATCGCCCCCCACCCTCCCCCCAAAGCATTCCTTATTAGGGAAAGCTGCATCCAAGTCCTCCACTTTGTTCCTGTTGGGGTACTCGGGTTGGTGGCAGCAGGCATGATACTCAAGGAATCCCAGGTAGATAAGATCCCAGGAGGCTCACGGCTTGCAGCTGGCTAGCCATGCATGGTTCCCCACCAACAGTGAGAGGACATTTCTCCCCTCGGCCCACCCGCCACCTTCAAAGTGCGCTTCTGGACCTCTCTCCCCTTTGGCAAAGCTCCTGCAGCAGAGGTTCAAGGATCTGTGTTTCCTGTGTCCAGAATGGCAGCTGGCTGAGCCCAGCCCACCACACTGATGCAGGGAACGCTCTCACCTGGGTTCACCTAGAGCTGGCAGTCTCTGAAAGGAAGACATTTTCCATTTTAACCCAGTATGTTTTCCTCCACTCTGTGTCATCTTGACAAAGGTCACTGATGATCCCAGTTGTAGACTTGCAGCAGTCTTGATATCTTCCAACACAGAGCAGCAAAGACAAAACCATGCCTTCCTTAATTAAATGAGTTCAAGGTGCTCCATTCGAGAAACACGGGAGGACTCCCCACGTGAGAGGGGAAAGGGCAAGAGTCACGGCTCTTTGTTTCCCACCTGCCAGGGGCTCTCACCTGGATCACCAGCAGAGCTGCCTAGAAGGCTGGGACGTGGAGACTGCATGAAGCCACCATCCACACTGGGGGCTCACCGTGAACCCCCACTCTCACCGTGAACCCCCACTCTCACCTCAAGGACCCTTAGCACAGTCTGGGGTGTGTAAACAGGACTCGCCAGAAACCCTAGGGATTACGGGGAGCTCAAAACCCAGATAATCCAGCCCACGAGGTGGTGTTGCCTCTGCAGTTTCCCCATCACACCCGCAGGCAGTGTTTCCCAGGTTCCCCGTGAGGTCAACATCGCCGCCCTGGCAATCTGGAGTCATTGGGCCAGTCTAGAACGGGACTGAGGAGTTCAACTTTTCAACAGTTAATTTAGTCCTTATCGTCTGGGATCCTGGACGATCCAGCCTGTCTACCCACCATCTCCCCTGCCCAGGTAAGGCTACCTTCCAGGGCTGATTCCCTGTCTCCCAATCCATTCCTGTCCTACAACCTGCCCTACAACCTGCTGTGGAGTGATGGCCCCTGATAGGGAAGACCCATCATGCACATGTCCTCTGTGGCCTGAACAGCAACCACAAGGGTCATGTCACATAATGATGTCACAGAGATCACCTTAATCCCTCCTGCCCCCTCCCCACCCCACTGCACCCTCAGGGGGGAACTGGATGCACACATACCTTCTCCCTCAGTTCTCATTCTCTGAACCCATTTCCCTTGGCCTGCCCCGTTTCTCCTTCGCTTGCAAATTGAAGAAATACCAAAGGGGCCGTACCTTGTCAGAAACTGCTTTTGTTTCAGTTGAATTGGTTGATTGGGTTAGTCCCTTAGCTGACCCCAGAGGACAAAGAATTCACAAGCAGGGGTACGTTGGCCCCACCCACTTTGTGTGGGTGGTCTTCCTTGAATTTGCAGACTTTCTCTACTATTTCCTATAAAGTGAGTCACCACAGCTTCCAGCACCGTAAGAGGAAAATCTGGAGGAACATTTCTTATGCTTCTGATAATAATGCTCAAAGTAATGCATGAGAAAACTCTCAACATTTTTAGTCATTAGAGGAACTAAAGTCAAAACCATGAGCTACCACTTTATACTAACTAGGGTGACTATAATAATAATAATAATTTTAAAAAGCAGGAACTTACAAGTATCAGTAAGGATGTGGAAGAACTGGAACCCTTGTACTTTGCTGGTGGGAATATAAAAAGGTGCAAGCTCTGGGGAAAACAATGTTCGGTTCCTCAAAAACTCAAACTAAAGTTAACATAGGATCCAGCAATTTCATCCCTAGGTATAGATCCAAAAGAATTAAAAACAGGTTCTCCAACAAGTACTTGAACACGACTGTTCGTAGCTGCATTATTCACAGCAGCCAAAAGGCAAATACAACCCAAATGGTGATCAACCCGCAAAGAATGAACAAAACTGTGGCATTTACATACAATGGCCTATTACTCCTATGAAAAGACGTGAAGCACTGACACATAGCGCATTGTGGTCGAATCTCAGAAACGCTGTGCTACACGAAGGAAGGCGGATGGAAAGGTCACGTAGTATATGGTGCCACTTCTCTGAAATACCCCCAAAAGGTAAATCTATGGAAACAGAAAGCAAATTGGTGTTTGCCTGTAGGTGGGGAGTGGGGGGCGAGAGGAAGAGAGTGGGGCATGGCTGCTTAAGGGGAATGGGTTTTTAATCTTGGATGATAAGAATGTTTTGGAAATAGAGAGGGGTGGTGGCTGCACAACCTGTGAATGCACTAAATGCCACTGAATTGTTCGCTTTAAAATGGCCAATTTTATGGGTCCCTTGTAGATATTGTGGGTCGCTCCAGGCTCCCACACTAAAGGGAATATTGCCATAAGGGGAATCACATGAATTTCTTGGTTTCCCAACGCATATAAAATTCTGTTTACACTATACTGCAGTCTACTAAGTGTGATAGCATCATGTCTAAAAGATGTACATACCTTAAAAAGTACTTTATTGCTCAAAAATGTGAACCATCACCTGAGCCTGTTGATGATATGGCTCTGATATAATTGTTTGATGAAGAGTTGCCACAAACCTTCTTTGTAAAAAACACACCTGCAAAGTACAATAAAACAAGGTGTGCCTGCTTATGAATTTCACCTTGTTAAAACAAAATGTTTACACATATAAGGGGAAAAGAAAAAAAAAAAGAAGCATCAGTAGCCAGGTGGGCTTTCGGATGCTGTCTTCCTTTGGTAGAACAGTGGATAGCGGGGGATGCAACTTCCCCAGATTGAGCTGCCTGTGATTTCAGGCCTGCAGCCACCTCTTGGCACTCACAGACCCCTTCCCCTGCTGTGGCTGCTGTCCCCACCTGGCTGAACACCAGGAGACTCATGGAAATAGAACAGACTTCCCTAACCAGAAGGTCAAACTTATAACAGCTTATTCAGGTTTATTAGCATATAAAAGTAAAATACTTCATTACAGACCGCAACTTAGAGCCATTAAAAGGGTTCTTGATTATATATGAGAACTCAGAAATGATTAAAACTAATTCTACCTAGAAGTTTCAGCTTATTCATTATAAACGAATAACAGCAGAAGGAAGTTGTGACCATCTACCCTCTGTTCTAATTTTAAAATGTGAATAATTAACCTTCCAGGAAAAAAAGCACAGAATTTTCAAGAGCAGTTTAATTCAATAAACGTCTGATGTAGAAAGAGGCGCGCACTGCTGGACAGACCGCCGCCCACCCCGTCTGTGGCAGCGGTGGCGCCCAGGACACCTGTCACTGCTGCAGCTCGACTCCTGGAGCAGTTTCTCCCGCAAGCTCCACTTTCAGGCGGGATACTGATTTCAGTGGGGATTATGGCTTGTGTGAAAGGCATAAAATGTTCACGTTTTTGCTACGTCAAATTTTGTTCCCCAAAACACTAAGTTACTATAGATTTTATCTTCTAAGAATCAGTTTCTCCCAGGTAGAACTACTCATATTTAGGGATTATTCCTTAAGGTTTATATCTAGAATGAAGTATTTATTATTGGGCCCAACTATACAAAAGGCCTTGTTCAGCAGTAAGTAGCCTCATGAGGATGAAGGTCGGTGGTCCAGATGGTTCGGCACCCATCCGTTGTCACACATCCTTCCCGGACCTCTCAGGGGAAGCTAGTGAGCAAAGTGTCCCAGGAAACTTCTCTAAAAGTGTCCCTTCACTGTACGGAGACTGGGAGGGGGGAGGGGCCAATACAATGGTGACTGCCCCCAGTGTAAATTACTTAAGTACCCTAAATACCTTCTTTGAAAAAGAGAGGCGGGGGGAGAGAAATAGGAGGAAGAAGAAATAGTAAAGAAATTAAGAGAGCAATCCAGAAGCAATTAACATTAGAAGCAGAAGGGATCCAGCTAAAATTAATGACTGCTTCTAGCTGCCTTTGACAGCACAGCATGCTGAAATGTGCGCCTGGCTTTCAGAAACCACCAAGAGGGTTCAAAACCCTGCCTCTCCATTTAGACGCATGTGACCTTGAATAAGTTCGTTAGCTTGTCCCAGCCTATTTTTTTCTTCCTCCAATAGGAATGATCCCACTGACCACCTGGAATCGTAGGCCTGAGAGAAGAAGCGTAAGCGTCCACAAGGCTGGGGGGCCCTTTGCCTCCCCCTGGCGTCTGAAGTCCTAACAGCCTAACTTGCATCGGGATTCGGATGAGTCACCCCAAGATGTGTTTCTGTGGTACGCATATTATTTTGAGCTAAAGGCAACCGAGACCCTACAAGTTAAAAGTCTGCCCCTCTCCCCCTTTAACTACCTAGAAGAACTTGAATTTGGGGCCTTGCCCATAAGAAATTACAAGAAAGAACCTCTTTTTGTCTGCCTACAGGGCAGAGCAAACCATTAATCACTGAGCACCTGCTCTTCTCGGGCTGCAGCGACGCTCTGCAGCCCTGAAGCGCCTCACCCGGCCTCGGCTCAGGACGCCACGTACTTTCCACCCTCGCAGCATGTGGGCGTTCATCATGGGTGTCGATGCTGCACCGGGAAATCAGAACACAGCTGATGCGATCGTATTTTTATTAAAAAAAAAGTTAAATAAAATAGTGATTGGTTCTATATAAAACTGAACTGGAGTCCATAGTTCACGGTGGGGGAGGTGGAGGACAGGGAGACGAGGATGTGGCTGTAGCCGTTTCTTTTTCTTCGTATCTGGGAGGCAATTCAGAGGAGAAATGTGGAGTGTGGGCGATCTCGGAGGACGGAGGAGCCCCAGAAATAGTGTATATGGGCACGTGCTCCCTCTCAGAGGTCTCGCCTTGGCCCTCAGGAGTTGGGGTCCTGCTGGAAGGAGAGAGAGGAGGGGCAAGGGAGGAGAGGGAAAGAGTAACACACCTTAACGAGACGGTTCTTTTCAAATTTGCAAGGATCTAAGGAGCAATTTTTTCCACATTCTACTATTTATAGATCTGTCTCAATTCCTTGCCCCTTACTTTCCTTAGAGCTGATTGTAACATTAAGACAGTCTCACTCCTGTCGTTTCCTCTGTCACTGAGAAGACAGGGAGCACAAATGTAGAGGGGCCATCCAAAGAGCACACTCGCGTGCACACACACAGGAGTCACTGTTCTCTGCTACTTTGTCCCCTTAGGCGGCTAACAAAAGGCAGACGACCTTATGCAAATAGAAAATTAAATCATGAGGCCACAAACTTGAAAAAAGCAGGAAGGTGTGCTTCATTAACGGGGTGGGTGTCAGCCACAGGCCCGCCTGCATCTGAGTTTGCGTGCTGCTGCGTTCTAGCAGCGTGATCTCTAAGCCCCAGTCCCTCCTCTGTAAAATGGGGATAGCAGTGCACACCTCCCGAGACTAGGAGAGACTCTGGCCCACAGAAATCACTGAAGCAATGGTAGGAGTAGTTTTTGTTTTATTTACTAAGGTTAATAGATGTTTCTTTTAGGGCTTGGAGAAGTTCATTGGAGAAAAGAGTAGAAAAGTCACTAACAGAATTCTACAAATGTCCAGAACCTAACCTCTCCTTCTTTCATGCAGGGCAGTTCCCACACCCATCGCTGGTGGGATCGCCAGCTCACCACCCATTATGAAGCACAAGAAAATGTGCCTGAGAAGGGGGGTGGCCAGCCAAGGCAGCACCACCCCCAGCGCACTCACTGTGCCCCTCGGGCCTCACTTCTCACTGCGTTCAAAAAGGCACAGGCCTCAGTGCCTGGAAAGTGGCCTGTCACCGAGTCCTGCTCATCCGCTCACCTGCCCTGTGAAATCAGGAACTCCTTCCCATCATGCCTGCCCCTGTGGGTCCTCTGCAGGTCATAACTCCCTGCCCTCCTGGTTCAGCAACCTCTCCCCAGTTCCATCTCTCGGTCAAGACCCAGCCTCTCCAGCCTACCTGAAGGGGCCGCATCTCACTACTCCTCCATCACAAGCAGCTCCCCATCTTCTCCCCACGTACACTGAGCTCAGTCCCACGTCCTCCTGAGGCAGCAGCATCCACTGTCCCTGTCACTCACCCTTGACATGATGATCTCCGCTCTTCCTCACTGTCCTCTCCATTCCAGATTCCCTCCCACACACCTCCCCCTTCGAACCATCACAGTGCTAGGCTCCTGTTACCTCAGGCCTGTCCTTGGACTCAGCCTCCTCACCAGCCTGGCCCCCTCCGGCCTTTGCCCATCGTGAACTGGGTTAAGTAACTACGGCTTGGAGCCCACTGCACTGACTCCAGAACCTGCAACTGCAGTCCTTTGCCTCAAACAAAAGGCACTTAGATGTCTGCTGTTGCACCTGATCCCCAGCACACCCCCGTATTTGTGGGGTGGGGCTGTGGTCCTTGTATTTCCCTTCAATCAATCTGAGAAGGCTCTGAGGCCCAGGGAACAACTTATTATTGAGGGGAAAAGGCAGCTTGGTCAGGTCAGGTGCCTCTGTTAGAGGTCCCCTGGGGCCCTGCACCTCCCCACAATCTAAAGCAGCAAGTGGGGGCCCTCCAAGCCCTCGCTCAGTGCTCAGCGTGGCTGGTGGGTTGTTGAACATTTTGAGGGTCACCCCTACTAGGAACACACAGTAAAATGCCCAGAAAAGGCTTCACGTGAGCTGAGCACAACCACTTTTATAATTTGTAACTTACGTGCTGTCCAAAGTCTCCTGAAAGGCACTGTTAATATTAAGGCAGTAATTCTTTCATAATGTCAGCAGAAAAAGATATTCACACTCTGATGTTTACTCCTACACCACAGCTTTAAAGCTGATTTGGCCTAAATTCAGGTATAGGCCTAAAAAGGTTAAAATGCTACCCGTGAACTTCAAATGGAGAGTCTTACCCATGGTTAAAAATACTGTAATAGGAAGGTGGACTTTCGTTCGGAAGCGAACTGTTAGCCCCAGGACTTCGAGGTGCTGCAGGAGCTGAAGACTCGGGAAAGTAAGGTGGTGGAGGGGGCGGGAATATTATCACGGCATCACCTAAGGAAACACAATATGTTGTTGAAGATCCTTGAATAGTAAATACAAACAAATTAACAAAAGCAAAATAAATTAATTACGTATATCTGGCCCATTGATAGAAATGGTCAGAACACCTGTGCCAACTCCAGAATTAAAAAGAGGGCTATCAGACTTACAGAGACAGAGGGAAGAAGTTTCCAGGGGCTGGGAGCAAGGGGGATGGGCGCTGGTGTTTGCTGGGTGCCAAGTGTCTGCGTGGGCTGATGGGAAACTTCGTCGCGAGGGGTGACAGCCGGCCGCGCAGCATTGGGAACGCACTTAACGCCACTGCACTCTTAGGAGGGTCAGGGTGGTGAATTTTATGTTACATATGTTTTAACACAATTTTTAAAAAACAGTTGGCCTGTACTTCATCGCAAGTGAGTGACAGCGCTTCAGTGAAGCATTTCCTAACAATGCGCCTCGCTTGCCATGCCTATGGCTTTAAAGCTGTTCTTGATTTTAACTTACAATTTTCATTCATCCAAAGTTGGCTATTAGATAAAGTGTCTTGTCGCTCAAATGCAGTTCCACCTCTGAACAGATGACAACCAGCTACCCTACAGCCTAGCGCTGGTATTCCACAGATGTGGTTTATGCTCTTGCAGTCTTTTATCCACCGGCATTTCACCCGAGCCTCACAAAACAAAGTTAAACTCAAACACCTTGGTTTTAGCATTCCCAGCACACACACACCTGTGTTTTGGGGGCGGAGACACTCGGGACCAGATGCAAGCGCTAATCTGTGTTCTGATTCCAATACAAAATGCACCAGGTGAGTTGCCCAGAACATTCTAGCCCTGAGGCAAGCACCACTATACAGAGGTCTGAGGACAGACTTTGGGAGTTGGTGGCACCAAACGACAGCACAGGAAACATGAAGGAGGAGAGAGCACTTCTCTGTGGGAAGGAGCTGGGTTTGCAGGGGTGGGCAGGTGGCAGATCTAATGCTTGCCTAGGCAGGGACAGGACTCCGTAAAGCTCCCAGGGTTCCATTTGCCAGTTACGAAGCCAGCATGGCCTGACCAAGTTCTTTAACCCCTCTAGACCTCAGCTGCCGCACCTGTAAACTGCAGGCCATACCTGTACCTGCCTCAGAGGACAGATAGGAGGATTGGATTCCCGTGCAGCCATTGAAACAGTGTTGGGCCCAGAGCAAACTCTCTCAGCTGCTCTGCACCCTCAGAGGTGCCTTCTTCTCACTGCCCAGCAAGGGGCACTGATCTGCATGTCTGAAGAAAGATTCCCAACTGGCAGCCGTGGCCAGTGGTTCCACTCTCCACCTCGGTGCCCAAAGCACTTCCCCAGGAGGTAACTTAGCCCTTCAGAAAACCCTTTACCTCCATCACTCCTAGCTGTGTGTTTTCCTCGCTAACCTAGACTCGATAAAATATAATGGTTATCTTCTCATTTTTTTCAGAAGGTCTGGGTAGGTCAGAGGAAGCAAGGTTAAGCACTCACTTTTAATTACACACTGGAGAACAATAGGACCGGGGCATAAGCCTCTAAGACAGGCCAGTGACCTATCAAACACAAACGAGGAAATGTTCAAAGTCACCGGTTATCTCTGGGGCTTGTCCTTCCTGCACAGTCCACTCCCAGCACTCCCTCACCGTGCAATCTGCTTTCACCAGGAAAGATGTCCCATTGCCCCCTGGGGTTTCCCTTTCCCCAGGCCCTGAAGGACTGGAGGTTCTCTGTGCCTTCACAGCACAGACCCCTTGAGGGAGGACTATCTCCTACACCTGCCTGCGCACCCAGGGTCCAGCGCTGAGTGTGTCCACAATGCGGACATCGCTGGTGTATCTACTGGGGGTGGGAGAGACTTCCACCCTGGGAACAGCTGAATTCTGGGACTTAGGTCCAAGAACTGCCTCTTAGTACCCCAACTTCCCTCTGTAAGGCAGAACAGTCTCTCCCTTTGAGAGACAACATCCAGGACCTTATCAATTGTGCCAAAAGTCACAAATGATTTATAGAGCTTTCACCCTTATCCCATAATATCAAAGGAGAAGAAACAAGGAACTACGGTGCCAGATTTTCACAGGTCTGATGGGACTTAAAGGGCTAAGTGGCAAAGATTTTAAACTATGCAGTGCAGTGCCAACATCAGACCAAACTGCCCAGGCGTCTCCCCGTCCCAGCACCAGAAGCCCTGCCCCCTGATACCCCCTCCCATTCCAGCCACCAGGACAGAGGCACCCAGAAACTCTCCTGACAGCAAGTCCAAAGGGCACACCTCAAAATGCTCTCAATGAAGCAGAAGACTGTGCACCCCACGAGTGCCTTCACCTGGGCCCCACTTTGCTCCCCAGAAGGACTTAGAATGGTCTCTATTGGGTGAGCCCTTTGGTCATGTGACAACTACCCAGACTGGGGAAGATGGAAACAGCAGAAACAGAACACAGCTCAGTGCACTGGGGAGGGTGCTGTGCAGGGGCCAACACACCTGGGTTTGGGTCCTGGCTCTGCCGCTGGCTACTGTGTGACCTTAGGCAGATTGTTTGGTAGCCCTGGGCCTCAGGGTAAGAATTTCTTCATCTATGACTTGCAGGTACTAAGAGTACCTGCCTCAGTGGGTTGTTGTAGGCATGAAGGAATTTCACACAATAGGCCCTTGAAGAGCACATGGTAACAGCACTCAGATAGATGGGTGTTTGACACAAGAATAAACTTTATGTATGTGTTAGTTGCCATTAAGACATAACTAATACCTGTACTGTCCCCTGACACAAAGAAGCAAGCTGGGAGCACCAACCCTGGCCCGGTGCAAGGACTGAGTCCACCTGGCCTTCCTCTCTGAGTCCCTGCCCCGCAGGGCCCACAGCCCAGGGAAGTGCCCGCCTGCACTCCGTGAGCCTGCTGGCTCTGGCTGCAGCCCCGACACGAGAATCATCTCACTTGCACCCTCCTTCTCTGTTCCCTCCATGCTTTCTGCTCTGGAATTCTCTTTGCCTGGCCTTTTAGACGTCAAGGCTGTGGCTTCAGAGCTTCATCCTTGCAAGAGTGGGAGACTGGGGAAAAAAGTAATTTGCAAAGATGAGTAGTGATGGGGTTTTTCCTTCATTGTGTGAAGCTATGGCCAATGCCGCTGGTGTTATTCTTTGGGGAGTTGACTCTGGGATAATCCATCTCTTCAGCAGGACCCAAGGGACCCAAAAGGGATTTCTGGGCAATCCGTGGGGGAAAGAAGTGACAGACGTTGTCACACTTTGTTATCATTTATGCCTCTGCTTCCAAACTTTTCTCTAATCCTCAAATCACAGAAAGTAAAGAACAATGAAGAAAACAGAAGGCCCCTCAGAACATAGAAGACTTGGAAGTTAGTGCTGGAAGGAATCTTAGAAGTGCAAAGCTCATTTTACGGACATGTAAACCAAGGCCACGAGAGGTAAAGGTCTTACCCAAGGCAGTCAACCAGCGACAGTTGGGGATGAGAACTCAAGTGCCCAACAAGGCAAAGTGCCACAGGTTTCAGTGTGAGAACAATGCAGGAAAGAGGATCACTTGGCAGGTCCCTAAGGTGACAGCAGACTCACAGATTGTCTTTGAGGTTCTTCCCACTTTTCTCTTAATTTGCTTTGCTACCTCAAAGTTACCACTTAGAGTCCCAAAGCTTTTGCTAAATAATAACGAATTGCTGGGACAAAATGATGTGTACAAGGACTCCTCTGGGGCTTGCCTTTGCAGCAGCACTGCGTGTGTGCGTGTGTGTGCATGTGCGAGTGAAAGACAGAGACAGAGACAGAGACAGTGAATCTAGGCCAGACCCAAGGGCAGCCCAGGGAAGCCTGGATGCGACAGCCACCATGATGTGAGCAAGCACAGGAACAACAGCCACCCACCTACGGTGACCTGGACAGGCTCCGTGCTCTGGGTCTGCCTCTCTTCACTTTCGGAGGCATGCTGGTCCTCACTCAAGTTGTTTCTCCTCTTAACGTGGGCCACCACGAAGAAACACAATCCCATGAGCACAATCAAGGGCCCCAGGATCTGCAGGGACAGGAACCCACAGATCTGGGGCTCCTCGTTAGCTGTGTCTGTGTCATTCAGCGTCTCCTGCTCCCACTCTGGGCCACAGCCAGGGACCCAGATGCCCAGTATGCTGATGAGCATGCCGCTGGTCAAGAAGAGAAATCCAAAGATGAGGCACTGGGCAAACTGGCGGCTCTCTCCGCAGATGAAGGCTTGGTCAGGGTCCGCCTGGTGGCCTCGAAGGCGCCCTTCGCGGAACTGACGTAGGGCCCGGGAGCGGGCCAGGATCACAGCCGCAAGCCCAACCACGGCACACGCAGGCCCGATGACCTTCAGCACCATGCTGCAGTCCGGGAGGGGTTTGTATTGGCATGCCTGGAACCCGAAGATGGAGAGCAGGACTCCCACAAACAGCAGGATGGCACCAAAGACGAATAGGAAGAAAATGAGCATGCTGACATGCCGGTCTTGCTGGGCCCCACCTGGTTCAGCTGCTGCAGGAGACATGGCCAGAAGAGGCCCCTGCCCCAGGGAGGGGTGGGGTGTGTTCCTTTCCCTCCAGTGGTGTCCACAGCTCTGCAAAGATAACCAAACCCCAAATTAAAGTGGACACAGGTGTTCCTGACCCACCCTGTCCTCTTGCTGGCCATCAGAAGTCACACCAGGATGAAATCATAGGGAGTAGAACTCTGTCCAATGGACACACTGCAGGACAATGAATTGGCTTATGAGTCATAAGGACTGGCATTCAGAAACTCCTGAATACTTAATTTTATGAAGATATTCAAGAACAGGAAATGCAGTTACCATGTACCTAAGAGTATATCTAAAAAACAAAAACAAAACTCTTCATGGGACTGTGAATTACGGCATAGAGAATATAGTCAATAATACTGTCATAATTATGTGTGGTATCAGGGGGTTACTGGACTTACTGCAGTGATCACTTTGTAAGTTACATAAATGTCTAATCACTATGTTGTACATCTTAAACTAATATAATATTGAATGACAACTGTAATTAATTTTTTAAAGATTTTATTTCTTTATTTTTAGAGAGAGGGGAAGGGAGGGAGAAAGAGAGGAAGAGAAACATCAATGCGTGGTTGCCTCCTGTGCACCCCCCACCAGGAACCTGGCCCACAACCAAGGAATGTGCCCTGACTGGGAATGGAACCAGCAACCCTTTGGTTTGCAGGCCAGCAGTCAATCCACTAAGCCACACCAGCCAGGCTAATTTTTTTGATTTTTAGTAAATATTTTTTTTAAAAACCCATAGAACAAAAGTCACCGGATATGGCTTTTCCTGTTCTAAGTCTTACAAACTCACACTCCTAGGCAAAAAAGGAAAAACAACAATGGTGAGTGAGGGAAGAACCAAAAGGAGTATTTTTGATTTGCAGACGTCCCACATTTCATCACAGCTGCTCTGAGCATTTTCATGTCCGTACATTTTTGTTCAGTAACTAACTTTCCATTTCCTGTTTCAGACCTGCAGCAACTTTCCATTCCGTGTTTTATTCTAAGGCTACACGGACAGGAGAGCCAAGTTTCAATTGAACCGGAAGGCAGTTCAGGAACCCAGTGGGCTTAGTGGTTATTAAGTTACTTCTATCAAAATGTGATGAGTTCTCACAAGATGTCTTGAGTTTGCACTCAGGGGCTTCCTTGGCCTGGAATCTGGTGGCCTGGCTGCTCCCACCTGGGATGACCCAGGGTGGGTGGCAGAGCCAGTGAGGCAGAGCCTTGTCTCCCAGGTGGCCAGGCAGCCTCTCACTCGCCCTCCTCCTTGGTTCCACCCACTTCCACAAAGAGGCTGAGGCTGTTAAAAACAAACAGCTGATAAAATCACCAGTTACAAAGCACTAAACAGCAATAGAACTTGACTTTGAAAGAAGAGCATGAGTGAAATCAAGTGAGAAAGCACCTTCCACAAGATCACCCAAGCCCTGTTCTTCACGGATTATCACGTATTAAATACACTTGGAGCAGCTGTTTCAGAGTGTCTGGTGCACACAGACCCACTTCACTGTCCAGACACCCTGTTTACTCTGTCGGGTGGGTATTTTACCAGGACCCTTCAAGGCGGGGCATTCAAGAAGACAGTCCCAGCGTGAAGACTTTAAAACATCTTATGCTGTTGGCATCCATGGTCACACGAAGGAGCTCAAGACGGAGGCCACGGCCATCTTGACAAACCCAAATCATGACCAAGCAGGGTCAGTTTGGGTAAGGAAAGCAAACAGCTTGTCTTATATGAGGAAGTACTTTTCCAGGAAAAAGTATGATAGAATCAAAAGGAAGTTAAAGAAAAAAGGAAGTGTAGAAAGGAAATAAGTTTTTATTTTTAAACTTGGACAAATTATATTTATGAAGATGCAGTGAAGCTGAGACAAAGAAGTATTGTAAAGTATTGTACTAATATTTTTAAGAATGTCTGAATCATGTTATCCCTTTTGCTGGTTCTGCAATAAGGGTGATTCTCTGTTACAAAGCCCTATCAGGAATTCATTGTGTTCCCGGCACCTTTAGTTTTCGGAGTGAGTCGCAAGGCTTCAACCATCTCAAGGCAAATTCCCAAATACCAGTAAAGAAAACAGAAGCCCCAAACTGGATTTTGGCTTCTTTCCATGGCCCAGTGGAGTGAGCGCAGATGTGTTAGTTAACCCCTGAAGCAAAATAACATGTGGGTCAGTCCGTCTGTCTATTCTCTCCATACATGAACTCACAGTCAGACACACAGACATTTACACTAATAGAAAATTTAACCTTCTCCAAATACCAACCTACACTTAATTTCGCAGAAGCCAAATTCGCCTCCCTAACACCCTATCCCTTTTCCTAAGGGCATTTCCAATTCAGCAGCATCTAAGAACTTCCAAAGCTCTGGCGCGGTTGGGGATCCAGGCAAAAAAGGCAAATAGATGTCTTTCACGGGAAATAGTTCCGTGAATTTTAGGGACCTCCGGCGCAGCAACCCGGAGCGGCTGGGCGCGCGGCTCTCTCGGGCACAGGTTAGCGCACGGTCGTCGGTGCTGGCGCTGTTCCTGGCAACAAGCCTCGGGGGTAAGAACGCGGCGCCAGCCCCGCGGCCAGCGAGCGCAGGTTCCCGGGACGCAGTGAGGCTCGGGGTCCGGAGTCGCTTACCTGCGGCTTCGTCTAGCGAGAGCGCTGGCTGCGCCGGGGCGCTTCCCGGGAGCCTGGCGTGGGTTTCGGGGTAGGCACTCAGCGGTGCAGCGCCGGCTGCGGGCAGCCGGCTGGTTGCGGATCCCCACCGCACACTCCCACCTGCGGAGGGCGGGCCGCCACTGTATTTACAGGAGGAGGCGGCGCCGGGAGGGCGCGGCAGCCGGGGTACGGCGGGCAAGGCCGGGCCGACTGGCGGGAGCTGGCCGTTACCGGGTGCTGCCCTTCGGAGACGGAAGCGCGCTGGGCCTGGCAGTGGAGAGCGAGGTGCGGCTTCGCCGCCCAGGGCTGGAGGATCTGGCCGCTTCCAAGCCCGTGACTGTGCGCGCGAAGAACCCGGGAATAAAAGAGCACCCGCAGTCCCGTAGCCCTGGGGAAACTTGAGGGTCTCCTGGCTGTCCGAAACGCGCGCTGCGCTGGCCGAGACGGCGGGATGGAGCTGGTTTCTTTCGGGGCTGGGTTCGAGGATTCGGGGGAGGGGGCGTGAGAAAGGGAAGTAGCTCTTGCCCTACCAGCGTGGCAGCAGCGTGGGGCCCCCGCGTTCCCACCGCCGCTATCTCGGCCGCCCCACGGCCTGGGAAAGGTCCATCCAGTAGCCCTGTGTTCCTGCTGCCATTCCACAGACTTTGACTCGGGGTCACTGGAGCACGTCCTTCGCTGAGAGTTCCCCGATGAAGAGGTTATAGAGATACCAGGTCACAGAAACTTGTGCGCCATTAGAGTATGAGACAAGGGTTCTCCACATTCCAGCCGGTGAGACATGAGAAGGTTCTAGCTCCTAGACTAAAGCAGGACCCTGGCTGTCACCATTCCGGGTCAGCCCTCCCTGCCTCACTCAGAGGTGTGCTCGAACCCCTCCTTGGCCTTAGAACCCCCTTCCCAGTTCTGAGTCGCTAATAATCTGATGGGATTAAGCTAGTAACTTTCCCTGCCCTTGAACCAGAAGGTTCGGGATGGGTTTGCTAATCCCCATGCTATTTGTAACCTACCTCGTGACACGTGACTCGGACTCAACTGTGCCAGTATGCACACCAGAAGTCAGGGCGTGTGGAGGTGAGTAAAGGGCTCAGCCCAAGCTCCAGGAGCCTTGGAGACTTCTCCATCCCCACCACTTTTCCTTAGCTTCCTGTCCACTTTGCCTGGAACCCAGTAAAGTTAATGCCACTTGCATTAACCTTTTTAAAGTACAAACACATAGCGTACCTTAATACAGCAAGTTGTTCCCAACAGTTCTCACTGAGGGCAAAGATGAGAAGAGTTTTAGCTAACTATGGGAAGTGAGAAGGAGACTCTCAAAGAAGTGAGCAGAGAGAGGCAAAGAGAGAAGGGTGTTAGCTGGGCTCTGAGGGCTTGGACACCTGGATGGTGAGATGTGGCTTCACGGGAGAAGCATACTGGGCGCGCTCCAGCGTTGAAATTTGCTGGGGACACTTGCCCAGTGGCCAAATGTGGCCTTTTTCACACTTAGCATGCCCTAGCCTCTGCAGACCTCTTCCCCTACTAACTAAAGAACGTTGGTTATGACTGTAATGAAGAACCCTAACCTGGTGACCCCGTGGTCTTGTGAGGCTCTGCGTCCCTCTCTTTACCTGCAGCCTAAGGCCCTTTGCTGTGTGGCTCCAGGTCTCAGAATGTTGGAGCCAGAAGGCAGTAGGGGAGCTAAAAACGGCTGCTTTTCTGTTGAAGAAACTGAAGCCTAAAGACAGAAATTTAGTCCACAGCTGGTTAGTGTGAATCAGATATACTGACTCTTCATTGTTCTTCCTGAGTACACCTGTCACCCAGGGGACACACAAAACCACAAACTCAAAAATGGCTTTTTTATTACATGGCTTTTAGATCATTATAACCATACAGACACTGCATCCCATGGATATTGCAGCCATCTGTGTCCAGGCTGGAGATAATGCTGATCAAAGTGTCAGGTATACCACCTTCCGGAAGGGCCTCAAAGCATACCTCGTCAATAAGCAGATAGTCCGCAGCGGCGGTTTTACAACACGGTGGCACCGGCCCGTCTAAGACTGCAGGTCTGGACTATAGAATTTGCCCTCTCTGCTCAGGCCTGCTAACAACTCCTTGTACAAGAGGCCTTGTGCCTCCTCCCTCCTCATCCTTACCTTCTCCCTTATTTAGAACTTAGTCTCTAGTCATGTTGTGTGCGGACCTGCAAGGGGCCTGTTGATACAGCTGCCCCTCTGGTGCCACATGACTGCAGGCTGGCCACACGTGACAGGCTTGAATGTACTGGCACCAAGGACAATCAGATTAGCTTCCACTTGGAATATCTGCTGCTTGGACTGTTTGTGTCTTTTGGAGCCCGTTTGACTAAATTAAACTCCATGGAAACCAGTCATGGGTCAAGTATGAAAGACCCGCCAGCCTTCAAGGAGCTGGTCTTTCTTGGTAGCAGACCTATTCTTAGGAAAGAGACCGATGGCCCTGTCACGCTCTGAAACCAAGTAGCCCTTTCCGGCCGGTGTAGTAGTGAGAAAAGACAAGCCCAGACAAAATCCTTAGAAAAGCAGCATCAGAACAACCTTTAAAAAAATGGATGAACCTTGAATTCAGGAAGCAAATTCAGAGGATTAAGCCAAGGCAAGCATTCACGTATTTGGTCAGCAAATATTTGAGGGCTGATCATGTGCCAGTAAACAAAGTAGAACATCCTTTGCCAATGTGGAACTTATATTTTAATGAGGAGAGAGACAATAAAAGAAGCGTGTAAATTATACCAAGTATTAGAAAGCACCAAGTGCAGTGGAGACTCAGAAGTCGCAGAAGGAAACGAGGGAGTGCTGGGGAGACGTCAGTTTCAACAGGGCAGTTAAGGAAGGCGTGTCCCTGAAGGTGACATTGCAGCAAAACTTGAAGGGAATGAGGAAGCAACCATATTCATAAACTAGGATTGCATAACAAATTACCTCCGAATTTAGATGCTTAAAACAACTAAGATTTATTTTCTCTCTCAGTTCCTGAGGGTCAAGAATCTGGGAGCCACTTAGCTGGGTGGTTCCAGCTCAGGGTCTCTCAGTCCAGCAGTTGGCTTAGGGCTACCTCCGCTGCAGGCCTGACTGGGTGGCTCCAAGGTGGCTTGCTCCCATGGCTGTGGGCAGGAGGCCTCAGTGTCTTGCCATGTGGACCTACGCACAGAGCAGCGTGAATGTCCGCAGGACATGGCAGCTGGCTTCCTCAGAGTGATCCAAGAGAGAGCAAATGAAGCAGGCGTGGCAGTGCCTTTTATGAGTAGTCTCTGAAGAGTCCCACACCACCACTTCTGCCAAATTCTATTTCTTAGAATTGAGTTGCTAAGCCTAGGGCTGCACTCCACCTCTTGATAGGGAAGTATCGAAGAATTTGATATATTTTAAAACTATGAATTTGAACCTGTTTTAAAGCTATGACAGAGAAATATAATGATATTTGGAGGAAGAAGGGAAGAACATTGGCAGAGGAAACAGCCAATGCAAAAGCCCTGAGGCAGGATCAGGGGAACTCAAGGAAGAAGAGGCCGGGGTGCATGGAGCAGATGAGCAACACAGGAAGGAATAGGAAAGGAGGTCAGAGAGGGCGGGTGCGGGGGTGACCACGTGCCCCAGGTTGTGGAGGGCTTTGCTGTGGGTCGTTGTAAGTACTTTAAATGAGATGGGAAGACTTCAGAGGGTTGTTGTTGTTTTTTTTTTTTTTTATCCCAAGCAGAGCGTGATATGACCTGACTTATTTTTAAAAAGAAGACAGTTGCTCCTGGGTGAGAATAGCCTGAGGAGGAGGGAGGGTGGAAGGGAGGAGACCATTTAGGAAGCCATTATAACAACCCAGGAGAGAGAGAACTCTGCTCTGTTCGAAGGTGATAGAGGCGATGGGGTTCTGTGTACCTCTCAAAGGCAGGATTTTCCTGGACTGGATATGGGTTTCAATTGCAAGCTTTTTGGCCTGAGGACCTGGAAGGATGGTTCTGGCATTGACCATGACAGGGAAAACTGAGGGCCAGTCAAGTTGGAAGGAGTTTTGGGGTTCAGTTTGGGGCATGCTAACTCTGTGATGTCCAGTAGATATTTGAGTGCAGAAGTTCAGTAGGCAGTTGAGTACACATGCCTGGGGTTCAGGAATTCCGAACGGAATACGTTCCTGTGGTCGGTCAGCGATGCTTATTACAAAACCAAGACGGCTAGAGGAGTTGATGTGTGCAGACGTGGCTACACCTGCCTAGTGATAATCCGCTGCCGAGGCCTCCCAGAAAGCGCACAGCAAGGGGCATAGCTGGGAAGGATGAGCTTCTGCTCTGTTCTCTGAGTGGTGACCTAAGGACCATGTGTCCTTCACTTCCATAGCGCTGGCCATGTGACCCTCCCCAGGGCACTGCCAACCCGGAAAAGACGTTCTGGGCGAGTGACATGTTTTGGCTTGTAGAGTTTACTATTGCCATTTTTCAGAATTGAAAAAATGGCAGAAAGACAATCAATCATTAAGACTGCCAGCTTCTAATTTCTCTTTTGGGCTCTCTGGTTCTGCCACAAATGTGCCTTAGCACCCAGAAGTGTGTGTTCCTCTCCCAGTTCCTGACATTCCGTGAGACTCCACTGGGGCTGGTGGACAGCAATTTCTTCTCTAGTGCTCAGTCTTGGGTTGACGTTTCATGAGTTATTCCCAGGACTGCCAGCAATGCCTCTGAACCTGGTGAGGCCCCATCGAGCTGCCAACCCCTGCAACAGGTGCTGTGGTCGGGGCAGGCCGAGCTTCCTGGGCATTTTCCTCCTCCCCTACCTCTAAGCTGGACTTAGACCCAGGAGACTGAGACACATGTTCCTCCGAGTAAGGTTGACTGATTTGACAAGCTTGAATTGAGGGTTTAGATTTAACTCCTTAGCTGTTACCCAGTGCAAGGACCAAACTTTTGCAGTCATTTTATTGCCCGGGATGGTGCTGTTATTTTGGTAAGGTTTATAACATCTTGGCTTAAGTGCAGTTAACTGGAGCCAGGGGTAGGGGATGCAAGGAGTTATCTCAGAGAGAGTGAGGATTTGCCCGGTGCTCAGGTGGTCTCCCCGGAGGAGGCCTCCACAACACGGAGGGAGAGTCACCACTTCCACAGCGGTGACAGCAGCCTGGCAGCAGGCTAGAGGAGACCAGACATTGACAGTAAGGGTTTCACAGAAATGTAGTGACCTCCTGGTATCTTGCATTGGCTCCATCAAACACCTACCACTAAAGAGGCCCCAAAGAATAGATTATTTCTCTACAGCATGTAAAAGGGGGACAAGACAGACCTTGGTTTACATCCTGGCTTTGTCACTGGCTATATGACCTTGGCCAAGTAAACAACTTTCTGTGCCTCAGTGTCCTTACCTGGAATGTGGGAATAAGCAGACCCACCTGAAAGGATGTCTTTCCTGGCACATGGCGGGCCACTGATAAATGTTTTTCTCTTCGGCCTCTGGCTGCTTAGCTCACCTTCCATCTGTGGCTCTTCTCCTTCGGGGAGGTTGACCTGCTGAATCCATGGAGAAAGGAAAGAGAAGAGCAGGGAACTCGGGTTCTCAGGGAAAACAGAATGAGGCCGTGTTGACTTCTAGCTCAGTTTGCCATGGTTTGAGCTGCTGCTAGCACACCTGGCTTCTCCCTGTAGTGCATATTCCCGGTATTTCTAGACGTCCTGAAAGGTGTGTATCACATGAACACGAAGACTCACCATCCTAATAGTTACCTGTCTTATCTCCTCTGTCATTCTACTTCTGCTCCACCCTCACCTGCAGCCACCAAAGCTTCTGCGAAGTGCCTTGCTGCTATGGTGTCTCCGAGGGGTATGTGGGGTCCTTGCCAAGGTGCTCCCCCAGCTAGTCAGCAGCCGGGGTTCACGGCTCCACCTGCCTCACCTATTCTGGTTCCACCTGCGTGTCTCAGGCCCCATTACTTTGCTCCTGGTTCTGGCCCTGCACTTCCTGGTTGACACTTATGATTCCAAAAAGGATTAAAAGCAGCTTACAGTGCTCCAAAAATAAGCAAGGTGAAATAAATGAGAAAAAGAAAAGAGAAGCAAAAGGTTCACAGCATTTCTTGCTTTATTCAAACAGCTTAGTGGTAATGTGCAGGGAGGGGTGAAATCATTTTGACATTGTCCATACAGGTAACTTACCTGTTCCGGGATCAGATGTGTTAACCTGTCTAAGACACTTGGAGATGACTCTCAAAATGGCCTGACCCAGACACCTGGGGCTGCAGTGGCGCTGTCTGTGGGGACCTCAGCACCTGGGTGCAGCCTCACCGGGTGGCATTGGTCACACACTTGGCTTCTTTCACAGCAACTGCTGACCTAAAAAGTGAAGCAATAAGAACCTGAACACCTGAGAACTGAGAGTCTGATAAATTAAAAGGCAGTTTGGCAGGAAGCCACCCCCCGGATGCCCCAGATATTAACAAAAGGTGCCTTGTTGCATACAGCTACAGAATGCACGTAGCGCCAGAGCTTGGGGCAGTGTTGATTTAGAAAGAAGAAAAAGAAAACTTCTTTGGGGCTTTTTTTCCCTTTTTTTTTTCCTAACCTACCTCACAGGTTTATTGAAAGGATTAAATAAATATAGAAAGATCTGCCGAGATTTGTGCCCAGAGGCAACTCCGGGAGAAACTTCTCCTGAATGATGGCAGCAGGTGACCCCACATAGACCTCCTGTGTGGTTTTGGTGATGGATGCATCTCATTTGCATTCCATAACAAGCCCACAAGGTAAGTACCACTGTGCCCCATGCTCAGAGAGGGCGGGCAGCTCTTACCTCGCCTGACCAGGGAGCACCATGGGGAGCCCCCTGACATGGGGAGCACCATGCTGCTGGCCTCTCCCGGGTGGGCCGGTCCACAGCATCCTTTCTCATGGTGCAGGGCGGCAGCTATGGCTATGTTTTCAATGTCAGTTTGGAGTCACTCAAGGGCAAGCTAACAAACTCCCATTCACTCTTTAATTCTGCCCTTCTGTGTCGTTTCCCCAGAGAGACCTCCTACTCTAAATAAGCCCTGGCTCCCCACGCCACCCCCACCCCGTCGTTTTCAGAGTACCTGGTCCTTCCCACTCGGGGCACTCATCACAAGCACAGTTAGTTGTTCTCCCTTTGAGATCACTTCTCTCCTACCCTTTGCACTTTAAACCACCATGTCACCCTCTGCCCTTCCTGTTGCTGTCATCAGTGACCTTCCAGGTCTCCCATCTTCCAGCTCGGGTTTTGGCACCTGGCACTCAAGTCTCTTCTGGTTCAAATCCTGCCTTCATCTTGGGTGCTTTTAACCTCACACGGATGACCCAGCCGACATCCGGCCTTCTCCTCTCAATGTCCTTCCTCTCCCGTCCACCTCAGCTGACCCCTCGTACCAGTTCAGCTGACTCCTCATACCAGGAGGACCGGTTTCGTACCTGAAACCGGTCCTCCTGCAAAAGCAAGAGCTGGAGTGTCTCCTTCCATCTCACTTACTGTGCACCCTTCCTGCTACAACGGTCCTTTACTGCAGACTGGACCCTTTGCTTGCACTGCTCAACTCTTAAGACTCAAATCAAGTCTGTGTCTTTCCATCACTCCCATCTGGTATCACTGCTTCGCTCTGTTCCCCGAGCCTGTGCGTCTGTAGCTGAATGCTGCTGGTGAACGGCTTGGGAATCCGTTGCTATCACTGCACATCTGCATTCGCCAAACTTAAGGGCCCTTGGCAACCCAACCCCATTTTGCTCCTAGACTCACTTCCTACAGTTATTTCAGCAGGTGACCCAAAGCCCAGGGAGCCCTTTCCTCTGCTCTGGTGTCACCCTGACGCTCCAGATCCCTGCCTGGACAGCATGGTTCCTCAAGGGACACAACCACAGCAGCCCCTTGGCCAAGCATGTTCCACTGAGAATGCCCCTGACCCGGGGTCACAGGAGAGAGCTCTTTAATTTGTTCCTGAGTTCTTGTTTCCCAAAGCAGGATGGCCCCAGTCATGGGCCTTCAAATCCTAGCTCCAGCTGTGCCAGTGCCATTCTCCCTTCACGGACACTTTGCCCCGATACTGGACCTGGGTCACCCTCCCAGGCTCCTGTCCCTGGTGATGAGTTCCTCCCCGAGGGCCCCAAGCATTTCTTGCAAGGCCTCAGTCAGAACCATCTCCAAACGTCAGCAGGGTGTAGGGGAAGAAAGATAATTTTCCTTCTACCCGTCTGAGTTAAAACTCTGTACTAAAAGACAGATTAACAAGAGAAGAACAAACAGAAGTTTACTAACATGGATACCTGGGAGATACCCAGGGGAAATCTGGGTATTCCCAGCTGAGGTGGCTGAGAATTCAGGCTCACACAGCATCTGAAAGGGAAAGAGGTGGGGGAGTGGCAGCCTCTTCAGGGAGAGTAAACGCTTTTCAGGGACAATGAATGGGCCCTGAGAACAGATGGGAGGTGTGATAGCTGATGAGGAAGTCTGTCAGGGTGTGGTGTGGACTTTCAGTTTCCTTCCCCGTGACAAATGTCCATCCCCTCTGGTTGGTAAAACACCCAGAAGGGGTTTATGACCTTTGAGTCCCTTCTGGAGGACCTGCCTTCAGGCAGATGAGGGGGCTTCAGAGAAAGTCTCTCCTTGCATTGGCTGTTTCTCAAGTGCCTGCAGCTAAAAATAATCAGTAGGCCAAAGTGGCACATTTTGGGGTGGCATATTCTGCTACCCTTCAAAGGCTTCGTATGCGGCAGCTCAACTTTCTCCAGCAGCAGAGAGAGCAGGGAGATGCCATGGACGCTCAAGAGAGGTGCCAAGGAACCAAACCTAACCCCCCCACCCCCTGTACCATGTACACATACATACTCTTACAGTTTAATTGGTTTATTCTCAGATTCTACAGTTCAAAAAAGACTGAAGCTGGTTTACAAAATACACATAATTCAGTCGTATAAAGTGAAATAACAAATACCATGCTAAAGTAGAATCTGCCTACCCCACCTCCCTGATTTGAGATCTCTTGAAGACCAGAACTCTGTGTTTTGTTGGGCTTGCCCCTCCCTTACAGGAGGAGGATGCATAAGGATGAATAGAGGAAATGGAGAGTTAGTCTAACAGGAAGCCGCATGCATCTCTTCCCTGCATGGTCCTGGGACAGGAGGGTGTAGATTCTGCCACAAACCATTGAGTAATTGGTTGCCACAGGAGTTGAGAGCGGTCTGGGAGACTGATGTTTCTGCAATCCAGGGACACAGGGGAAGGTGCTGGCTGCAGCCCCACAGCCTCCTGGGCAGTCAGCACCACTGCCTGTCCACAGGGAGCCTCTGTGTCCACAGGCGCCCTCGGCCTCTGCAGGGCCTCGTGCTCCTAGCCCGCTTCTGCTGGCTCAACTAGGAGACTTGCCCAGGCAGAGGATGTAATGGCTCCAGGTAAGTACACATTCTGCCAATAGGCTGCGCGGGTGCCGATCAGACATGGCCATCTCACTAGTCGCAGGACAGAAAAATACAGTCGGCTCCTATTTCTGATATTCCTGACTAGCCAACTGTGCTGTTTATGACTTCGACTGGGAGGACTGAAAGGTGGAAAAAAGCATCTTGGAAATAATTGTACAACTTCACAGATTATTAGCGAACCTGACTTCCCATTACTACCAGCTCCAGAGTTGTAATGTGTTTAATTTTCATGCAATCTTTGACTATTATGCAGAAGAAAAATCTACCCTCAAATTTCTATACTCTTTGTAATTAGATCCATTGCTCTCAACGTCCAAGAATTGTAAGATACCAATAAAAGGTATCCATTTAAAACACAAATCATAAGTGGGTTAAATAGAGATATCGCCCAAGTCAAAGAGAATGTGCGTGGGCTTCTCATCGGGTAAATTCTTAAGAGATTCAGTAGCTGGCTGTTAGGTCACAGGTTCAACTCTCAAGTATTCCAAGGGATGCTAATGAATGTTAGACCAAAGGCCACTGAGTTGAGCATAACTATTTGTAACCTCAATGGGGGCAGCAATACAGAGGCTCACACCCTGAAGAGTGAGCAGAGTGGTCCGGAGGTCAGCAAGCAGTGACAACAGGAGAGGCTGCGGGTGTGCATGCAGGCGGTGGGGTTTGTGAGGGAAGGGAAGGGAAAGGTCTGAGAATCTCGGCCCCGAGGGAGGAGCGTGGTCCTCTGGGGGGATGTGGAGAGAAGCAGCTACATCATTCACTGCACCCACAGGGGCGGCGGGGGTGGAGGATGCCTCCCCACAGAGGTTGCTCCCCGTCTTCACTGGGGCAGGGCGAGTGCCCTCTTCCTCTCTGTCCTTCCTGGGGCAGGCCCCTGATAGTCCACAAGGGTGTGCTGAGAAGCAGGGTCAGGGACCTGGTGGGCAGGAAGGATGACTGGGACCTCAGCCTGACACACCGAGCTGCTTCCTGAGCAGAGGGAGACCTGGGCCTGGCTCCCCACACAGCTGGGTCCCAATGCCAGGCTGCATGCTGACTCCACCCACAGACCTGGAGGAGGAGGTGGCTCAGGCCACATCTAAGAGATTTGACTTGGTTGCAGGGAACATGTCTACATAGGGCAGGCCAAATGAGGACATGGGCGTCACTGGGGAAAGTGGGGGTGGACTCCCCTCCTGCAAGGCACTTAGAACGGGACAATGGAGTCCTCCTGACATTTCCAGGTTGATTCTATGAGGGCATCTCCACAGTTCCATGGAGGCTGCTCTGGCGTGTTTCCAAGTTTTGGGGGACGTGGGGCTTAGGAACGCTGAAACTCATGCTCAGCATAGAGCAGCCCACAGGGAAGCTGACAGGATGGGAAAGTGCCCTTCCTCTTGGCCCTGGTCTGCAGAAGGAACTGTTTCTGTTTTTGTTTTTGTTTTTGATTTTGTACAAGCAGATGAGTTTCATTTCCGGCATTGTCTCTCTACCCCCGTCGGTAGATGCCAGTCCTAGCGGAGCCTGACCTCCTCAGCTCCGTCTTAACTTGCTTTGATCTTTCTCGCATTTTCAACGTAGGGGACGCTTCCTTTCCCAGGTGAAAGCCCTTATGTGGGATGCCAGCTGGGCAACATCAACCGCAAGGGAGAGCGGCTGCACTTCCGGGGCAGTAACCGGAACACCCAAACATCATCCCCGCCTTGAGCAGGAACCGAGCAACTAGTCTCATCTTTCTGTGCCTCCGTTTCCTCGTCTGTGAAATGGAATGGTAAGGACAACTTTCTCTGTCGGCCTCCACCCTGAGGCCACGAAGAGAAGAAAGCTTTCTGGAACAGGAGGGCCAGCAGGAGCCCACCTCCCAGAAGAACACTCACTGGCCAGGAGACTTTGAAAGGTGGCCCAGGCAAATCCACGTTTGGGCCTCAGTCTTGTCGGCTGATGATTCAGACTCACGTTAGGGAAGGAACAGAGGGCTCTGGTCGTGCCCACAGTGAGCAGGAAGGACCGGGGGCTCTGAAGGCATCCTGATCCCCACTCCACCGCTGACTCACAGGGGGCTGCTACAGGAAGGGCCCTGGGGCTCAAGAGGGGAGAGTCTTCTTCCAACCTGAAACCCTTTGCTCATCTCCGTCTCACCAGGAGAGCCCAGTGTGTAAAACAAGGCTTGAGCTGGACTTCCTGAGAACACAGCTTGTTCTCATGGATCCTGCCTGACCTGACCATCCTTCTACACACAAGGAAACTGAGGCCCAGAGAAACCCATGCTTGGGTCAGGTCATGCAGCTAGTCCATGAAAAAGCCAGCACAAAATGTAAACAGTCCAGGGGTCTTCTCCTGCGGGAACAAGGTGGATTTCAGGATGAGCCTGGAGAAGTGGAAAGATGGACAGAGGAGGCAGCCAGAGGTAAGCAGGAAGTGGTGAGGGAACACCCAGGGAAGACAAACTCCTGGAGAGAGACAACTCCACCTGTTCCCAGGAACAGGGGAAAGTGAGGGCCCGTGAATAAAGGGGGTGGGAGTCTGGAAAGGGGTCCAGTCATCTGAAAGGGGATTGGTGGCCAAATGTTCAACTTTCTTCACAGCAACTCTGCCACTGGGGGAAAAGTGCCAGTCGCCTTCCAAGTGAGGGTTCTTAAAGGTGTGGGCGCCGGGAAGTGGTCAGGGCCTGGGGCTTACTACAGGCAGACGTGGGAGATACTGCGGTTCAGTTCCAGACCCTGGCAATAAAGCACACTGTAATCTTTTTGGTGATGAAGGATATTGCCTTTAATTTGTAAAAATTCAACACTTGTGAAGTGCGACAAGATGGTGCACGATGAAACAAGGGGCACCTGTATGTGGCACACATGCGTTTGCTGGGCCACTAAGTGCTATGCAGGTAAAGACTTCATAGTATTGTAGCATAACTGTGTAAGCTTGAATTAAAGATACTGCAAATTCAAAAATAGATCAAAAAACTAAATTTGATAACTGCAGTAGCAGAGCTAACGCCTCTTTTTTTTTTTTTTTTTTTTAATTTTATTTATTTATCCCCAGAGAGAGAGGAAGGGAGGGAGAAAGGGAGAGAAACATCAATGCGTGCTTGTCTCTCACACACCCCCTACTGGGGACCTGGTCTGCAACCCTGGCATGTGCCCTGGCCAGGAATTGAACTGACAATCCTTTGTTTCACAGTCTGGTGCTCAATTCACTGAATCATACCAGTCAGGAGAGCTAATGCCTCTTAAGGCCAAGGTTGTTCCTCCAGTTAAATGAATTAGTAGGTGGCCAGCTGTAATGTTGGCAGTTAGTCACACAGCTAAGTCTGTTGGATGAATAAATAGGCTGATGGCTTCAATAATGACTAATATAGAATAAGTGGGGTGGGTGACTCTTGAGGTGGGAATAGGCTAAAGATTTGTTTTGTGGCAGAAACCAGTAACTACTGTTCTGCCCACAGGGGACTGCCCATTCGTAGATTCACTGACAGCTATGTGGGATGTGCAGACGAATGTGGTAGAAGGCCTAGTAGATTTGATGATATGAATATTAGAAACCAGGCCTGTCCTTTATCATTGTGAATGGCCACTATTTTTAAAAAATTCTTTCTTGTTATTTTATTATTGTCCTAATTTTTCCCCTTTTGCCCTCCTCCACCCAACTACTATTTGTTTTGATGTAAATTGAATTAGTCATTGTTGGATGAAAATAAAAAGCACTTATTAGTTAGGTTTGGGATATAAAATGCTTGGAGCTAGAATAACAAGTAATCCTATTATGGTTGGGTTAGTGACAGAAGCAAATAAACTTTTGTTTGTTTTGTTTCTTAAGGCATATAATGTTTCGATGTTTTAATTGTTTAGTTCTGGAGGTGAAGGATAAAAAGCATTTTGAAAATTTTAATTGAAATACAATGAATGATACTGTAATTGATAAAATAGTAATAAATCATGTTGATATATCTTGTGGCATATCATTAAGAAAAGGTTGAGACTCTGCCTTTAGCTTAAAAGATTAATACTAGTTTTTTTTTAAGATTTTATTTATATTTTTAGAGACAGGGGAAGGGAGGGAGAGAAACATCAATGTGCGGTTGTCTCTCCTATGCCCCCTCCTGGGGACCTGGCCTGCAACCCAGGCGTGTGCCCTGACTGGGAATCAAACCAGCGACCCTTTGGTTTGCAGGCCCACGCTTAATCCACTGAGCTACACCAGCCAGGGCACTACTTAGTTTTTTAATGACTTTATATTGCAGATGCTGATCATTCATTGAAATATTTTAGTAGAACCAATTCGAGGACAATAGGCACAAAGATATGATTCAACCAACAAATTTCTGATCATTGTCCATAGTAGTATAAGCCTGATGTTAGGGTTGTTTAATTAAGGCACCTGGAGTGGTATTTGTCTTTTAGCCTAGGCGAAGGCAGGGAATACATTGCTCACGAGTGCAGGCCGTCTTTGGTCAAATTTAGCATTCAGATTGTTACTTCTATAGGTAGAACTTCTTCCTTATCAACTTCTAGTAGTCATAGTTCTGACTTTTGATCAGTTGTAAGAATTACATAAATCTTTGTGGTCTGTGTATACACAGCCTGAATATCATTGGTGACTACAGTTTTTACAGTTAGGGAAAGTTATTAATTTCATCTGTTATATAAAGAATTAGCAATGATAGAGCAATTAAAATTAATATAACAGGTAGATTAGTTCAAACTGTTTCCACTTGTGCATCCGTTTTACTTGTGTGGGTTAGTTTAGTTGTTAATAGTAATTAAATAATATAAAGGGCTAACAAATTAGGAAAACAATTCTTTGTACATGATCATGAAAATGTAAAGATTTTTCTGTAGTAAGTGATGTTGCATCTTGGCATCTTAGTTGGAATGGACATGCCATACAGATATAAAGGGTTTGAAACCATAATATTCTAACTTTTAAAAAGTGATGTAACTTTTACTCTCTCATTTATTGAGAAAGACACAGTTGTTATGAGGTTGGCTTGAATCCACTAGGAGAAGGTTCAGTTTCCTCCTTCCTTATGTTAAATGTGCAGAAGTAGATCCTTCAAATGCAGGATGTGGTGTGGGACACCCATGCAATCATCTGAGGCTGGTAGTTTGAGATGGTCGGTGGTTAATTCTACTGCTGATGCTTCTTGTTTAGATTCCAATGCTTCCCAATGTATAGAAACTCCTAATGCATACTACTGCTGCTAATGAAATGAATGTGCGTGTGGGTGAGATGGTATTGCACGTTGTGTTTGCAGCTTGATGGTCAGGGTCCTGTTGTGGTATTCCTGAAAGGTCAAGAAAATGCTGCAGAAAGAGAGTTATATTACCGCCTACAAATATAATTGTAAAATAAGGTTTTGCTCAGGCAGAGTTGGGTGTATAACCTGAAAATAACGGAAAGCTGTGGACAACTCCTCCTACAAATGGCAAATACTGCTCTGTAGAAAAGACACGGTAAACATGGGTTACTATTAGGTTGGCCAGTAAGTTTTGGGGTTTTTTTTTTCTGTTAAGATAGCTCTAGTTGTGCTTAGTTGTCTTTAACTTCATTTGAAACAATTTTGTAAGACTGTATTGTGACAGCTGTCATATCAGTGTGCATTAAAAAAACTTATCAAAATTGGTGAATTTTTGTGTAGCCATTCTAATATTGAAGATGGAAGATAATAAGTAACATTTTTAGCATGTTATGATTTATTATTTCAAGAAAGGTAAAAATACAACTGAAACACACACAAAAAAAGATTTTTGCAGTGTATGGAGAAGTTGCTGTGACTGATCAAATGTGTCAAAAGTGATTTGCAAAGTTTCAGACTGTCTTTCCGATTCAGTCTTGGAAATCTGTGTGTTTCTAAGAATTTTTCCATTTCTTCTAGGTTGTCCAGTTTGTTGGTATATATTAGTTCAATAGCCTATGATTTGTTATATTTCTTTGGTATCAGTTATAACATGTCATTTTTTATTTATAATTTTGTTGATTTTTGTCCTCTCTTTTTTTCATGGTTAATCTAGCTAAAGTTTTGTCAACTTGTTTATCTTTTCAAAGAATCAACTTTTAGTTTGGGCAATTTTTTTCTATTGTGTTCCTGTTCTCGAATTCATTTATTTCTGCTCTAATCTTTACTATTTCCTTCCTTCTACCCTTGGGCTCTGTTTGTTTTTCTTTTTCTAGTTCCTTAAAATGTAGAGTTGAATTGTTTATTTGGGATATTTCTTGCTTCTTAATGTAAGCATTTATTGTAATGAGCTTTCCTCTTAGAACTGCTTTTACTATATCTTATAAGTTTGGGTAGGTGTGTTTCCATTTGCATTTGTCTTGAAATACTTTTTAAGTTCCCCATTTAATTTCTTCTTTGATCCATTGATCATTTAGAACAGTACTGTTTAATTTCCATGTATTCATGAATTTTCCAGTTTTCCACTTACTGTTGATTTCTAGTTTCATACCATTGTGGTCAGTGAAGATACTTGGTATGATTTCAATCTTCTCAATTTTCCTAAGCCTTGTTTTGTGGCCTAACATATGGTCTTCCCTAGAAAATGTTCCACGTGCACTTGAGAAGAGTGAGTATTCTGTTGTTGTTGGATAGAACATTCTGCATGTGTCTGTTAGGTCCCTTTGATGGATAGGGTTGTTCAAATCTGCAGTTTCCTGATCCTCTGTCCAGACGATCTGTCTATGGTTGAGAGAGGGGTATTAAAGTCCCCAACTATTCTACTATTGCTGTTAATTTCTACTTTTAGTTGTTAGTTTTCACTTTATGTGTTTAGATGCTCTGATGTTGGAAGCATAAATATTTAAATTGCTATTTTTCTTGAGGCATTGAACCCTTTATCAAACCCTTACTTCTTTTTTCATCAGTTTAAAGTATATTTTGTTTGATATAAGAATTGTTATCCCTACCCCTACTTTTATTACCATTTGCCTGAGTATCTTTTTCTAGCTCTTCACTGTCAGTGTATCTGTGTCTTTAAGGCTAAAGTCAGTGTCTTGTAGGCATTATGTCATTCTATGTTTGAAAAGATCCATTCAGCTATTTTACATATTTTTATTGAAGAACTTAATCTGTTAAAGTTTAAAGTAATTATTGAAAAGTAAGGACTTGTTATTGCCATTTTGTTTGTATTCTTGAGTTTTATAAATCATCGTTCCTTGTTTCTTATCCTTCTGTCTTCGTGGATACGTTTTGCTGTCTTGTATTAGTGTGCTTTGGCTTCTTTATCGTATCCTTCTGTGTAATTACTATAGGTTTTTCCTCCGTGGTTCCTAATGAGGCTTATATGAAGTATCTTAAAATCATAAAATCCTACTTCAAAAAAAGATTTTATTTATTTTTAGAGAGAGGGAAATGGGGAAAGAAAGAGAGGGAGAGAAACATCGATGTGAGGAACATCGATTGGTTGCCTCTTTTATGTGCCCCAACTGGGGATTGAACCTGCAACCCAGGCATGTGCCCTGGCTGGAAATCAAACCCATGACCTTTTGCTTTTCAGGACAATGCCCAACCAACTGGGCCATGCCAGTCACAGCTAAAATTCTACTCTAAATTAATAACAACTTAACTAGAATCCATGAGCTTTACATTTTTACTTCTCCCCCTCACATTTTAGGTTATTAATGTTACAATTTATACATTTTTAAATATTGTGTAACTAGTAATAGATGATTGCAGTTATGGTTTTTTTTTACTATGTTTCTAATTTTTTAAACTAGAGTTGTAAGTTAATTATGTACCCCCCATTATCATATTACAGAATCCAACTTTGACTATATATTTACCATTACCAGTGAGTTTTACACTGCCTTATGTTTTTATGATGTTAATTAGCATCCTTTTATTTCCACTCAAAGAACTCCCTTTAGCATTTCTTATAAGACAGGTCTAGTGGTAATGAATTCCCTTAGGTAGTATTTTTTTTTTTTTTTTTCAGGAAAGTCCTCGTACCTCCTTCATTTCTGAAGAGCAGCTTCATTGACTATAGTAACCTTGGTTGACATTTTATTTTCTTTCAATATTTTGAAAATGTCAACCTATTCTCTTCTGGACTGAAGTTTCTTTTAAGAAATATGCCTATATTATTATGGAGGTTCCCTTGTATATAACTTCTTTTATCTTGGTGCTTAAAAAAAAATTTTTTTTTGCCTTTGCCTTTTGACAATTTCTTTATGGGTCCCAGTGTAGTGCTCTCTGGGTTCGACCTACTTGGAATCCTTTGGGCCTCTTGGATCTGGATGTCTGTTTCTCTCCTCAGGTTTGGAAATGTTTAAACATATTTTCTGTTTCTTTCTTTCTCTCCTCCTTCTGAAATTCCCATAATGCAAATACTGCTTCTTTTCATTGTGCCCCATAAGTCCCATAGGGTTTCTTTACTCTTTTTCATTCTTTTTTCTTTATGCTCCTCTGACTGGATAATTTCAATTGTCCTACCTTCCAGATCACTGGTTCTTTCTTCTGCATGGTCAAGTCTGATTTTGAAGCTCTCTAATTGAATTCTTCAGTTATTGTATTTTTCAGCTCTAGGATTTGTTTTTTCCAGTGGTTTCTATTTCTTTGTTGGACTTCTTGTTTTGTTCATACATTGTTTTCTTAATTTTGTTTGGTTCACCATGTATCTCATAGTTCACTAAACTCGTTTAAGAGGATTATTCTTCTTTGACAGTTCTTAGATCTCCATTTCTTTAGAATCAGTTATTAAAGCTTTATTAGATTCCTTTGGTGGTATCATATTTACCTGGTTTTTAAATGATCTTGATTCCTTATGTTGACCCTTGTGTATCTGAGTAAGTGATCTCCTCTTCTAGACTCTGCAGATTCCCTTTGTCAGAGATGATTTCTCACCAGTCAGCTCAGTTCTGGGTCTCTGGATGTGTCTGATGGTAATGCCTTTGGGCAGGTGAAGTCTGCTATTACAGTCTATTTTTGGATGAGGCAACTGTTTCAGTTCTGAGGTTGGAGGTAGTGAGGTGCTAAGAATAGCTGGACAGCACTGCTGGCTCAATTTTCTGCCTAAGCGAGTTATAGGATGGGTTTCACAGTTACTTGGATTCTAAGATAAGGCTTACTAGACATTTGGGACTGGGTACTAAACTCCAGTATGTGGGGCTGTGAATTAGCTTCCCTGCCCTGGATGGGCAGCAAGATGGGACACAGGTACTTCATGGTTTGTTGTTTAGGGGCCTGAATTAGGGAAGAGTGTGCATTAAATATCCTGGTCAGATGAGGTCACCAGTTTTGCCCTGAAGACAAGAAAAGCCATAGGCTGTGATTTCTGCCCAAGTTCCACTGTAAACAGGGCTGTTGGATGAGCAACAGTTTCTTGTGTGCTCTGATTTCCTGGTAAGGCAGGCTGACAGCTGTATTCAGCAATGAGAGGACTACAAATTAGCTTTCCTGCCCATGCAAGCAGGGGAAAGCAGCTCAAAGGCCACTAATGCTCTTTGTGGTTTGACTCAAGCCAATGGTGTCCCAAGTTCCCTAGCCAAAGAGGGCCACTGACTTTGCTCACAGGGGGTGCAATAAGCTCTGCCTTCCTCTCAGCTGGAGAGTTGCTAGGTTACACAGCTTCTGGGTGTTCTCTCCCACCTACCTGGAGGCGATCTTCTGCAGTGGGTGAGGTTATGTGTCTGGTTCCTGCTTGGGTGGACCTGAGAGAGCCTATTCCAGGCAATTTGCACATTTTCCCCAAACAGGCTTTCTGGCTAAATGGGGCCAGGAGCCACATCTGCAGCAGGTGGGACTATGGTTCAGCTCTTCTTCCTGGGTGTAGGCAGTCCAGGCTCTAGGTCTGATAGAACTCCTCATTTGGGGAGCCAAGTTAAGCAGACCTGCACCCTGCCAAATTCCCCTTGTGCCATGGCCTGGCTCTGCAGATGAGCAAAGCCATAGTTTGGGATCACTACTTCAGTTCTGCAGGTAGGAACTTGGTCTACCAAGACCGAAGTACTGATTGTTGGAAGCCCCTTCCTGCTTTGTCTCAATTGACTCCCAATGGTTGAGCCCTGTAGATTCCTTTGCGATCCTCATTGGGTGAAACCATAGTAGGGGATTCCATGAAGCAACCCACAATGCTGGGGTGAGGGTGAACGTCACCCCTGGGATCTTTCTTCCCACTGGAGGTACCATTGGCTCAGGGGATACCTCTCAGGATGGTGCTGCACCTGTCAGAGAGGCAAAGCAGTAGGTATGTAGCTTGTTCCGCTTACCCTTCTAACAAGGTCTCTCCTGGTCTCTGTAGTGTAGAGGGATACCTCAGCCTTACTCCCTTGTTCTAGGATTCTCTCAGTAGTGGTTGGTTCATTAATAGTTGTGAGTTGTTCTGGTGAGGGGGAGCAAAGTCAGGAATGACCCAGGTTGTGATCTTGGTGATGTCACTTCCTTTCTTTTTAAAGATTTTATTTGTGTTTAGAGAGGGGAAGGGAGGGAGAAAGAGAGGGAGAGAAACATCAATGTGTGGTTGCCTCCTGTACACCCACAACTGGGGACCTGGCCTGCAACTCAGGCATGTGCCCTGACCAGGAATTGAACTGGTGACACTTTGGTTTGCAGGCCAGCAATCAATCCACTGAGCCACACCAGCCAGGGCCCTTTTTGTTATTTCATGAATAATCATTCATTCAGATAAAGCCCCCTGAAGTCCCTGGTGGGAAACCTCCTAGTAATACAATAGAGGCAGGGGTGTCAAACTCATTTTCACTGGGGGCCACATCAGCCTTGAGGTTGCCTTCAAAGGGCTGAATGTAATTTCAACTCCTTAACAGTTATGTAGTTACATTTATACAGTCCTAAAATTATTTCAGCCCTTTGAAGGCAACCATGAGGCAGATGTGGCCCCCAGTGAAAATGAGTTTGACACCCCTGCAATAGGGAGAATAAAAATAGCAATTAAGGTATTTTTGTTTCATATATAGGGAGAGTAAAAGTGATACCTGAATTTTATATAAAAAATTGCAATAACAGTTATGAGTTTATAATTATTATAGTTGTATTATAAATTATAATAGGTATTACTCAACCTATATGAGCAATTGATGAATAGGCTGACTTTTTGTAGTTGGGTTTGGTTGAGTCCTCACCAATCTCCTACTATGATATATAAAATAGCTGTAATTAGCAGCCTATTTATATTAGTGGATGATGAAATTTGATATAAAATTGATAGTGGTGCAATGTATCTGTCATGGTGTTAAAATTAGGCCAGGTGTTAGGGGAATAGCTTCTGTAAGTTTGGGCACTCCAAGGCAGAATAGGGAAAGTCCACATTTTATGATGAGAGCTACTGTCACTGGCCAGAATACATCAGATTAATAATAGTAGCTATTATTATTTTAATCCTTACCTGAGGACACACTCCTTGATTTAGACAGAGAGGAAGGGACGGATGGATAGAGAGAGGGGTTGGGGGGAAACAGACAGACATTGATGTGAGGGAGAAACATTGACTGGTGGCCTCCCGTTCATGCCCTGACTGGGGAGCAAACCTGCGACCTAGGCCTGTACCCTGACTGGGAATCAGACCTGCAACCTTCTGGTTGCACAGGGCAACTCTCAACCAACGGAGCCACCTGGCCAAGGGCTACAGCAGCTGTTATTGAAAGTATAGATCTGGTGGCTTATGTAACATATTTAGTGAATGCTCTCCTGGCTCGTGGGTTGAATTTGTTAAACATGGAGTAACAGCTAATACGTTTACTTCAAACCTGGCTCGGATTATTAATCAATGTGGGTTTAATGTAACAATCATAGTTCCTGAAATGATAGTAATAGAAAAATAAGGAGATTTATTGGCACAGGAAGAATATAAACCAGCATTTTGGGGGTCTGGGTCTGATAGCTTACGTAGCTGACCTGACTACAGAATGTGGTATAACACGGTACCACAGATTCTCTTTTACTATCTAATTCTAGAAACAAGGGGATTGAAACATCTCCTAATTCACTCCATCAAAGTAACTCTTTTAAGACATTTATTTTGTGTGTGGTGAGATGACTGGTGTAATAAATGATACATGTCACATGCAAAGGGCTAGCATTAACGTTAGGAAAACTCTTCATAGAAGATGTGTAAATTCACAGAAGATGCTTAGATTCTTGGACAAAGGTTTGATATAACAAAATGGACTATAGTTCTGCTACCCGGAGGGTATAAGGTGCTCCTGGGAATAACGCTGTTGTAATAACGACGACGACGACGATCACAATCGTGTTGGCCCGTTCTGCCAGGAAGCGCAGGGCCAGTGGGCCTGCTACGCACACAGTGTGGCAGCTAAAGATGAGTTGTGCTCCTGCTTCTGCTGGGCCCAATGGACCTCAGCTGGTTTCTGGTAAGTCTGAGATAAATCGTTTTATGGCCAGGGGTCAAGATGGAAAAATTAATCCTAAGTACTCTTGAGTGGTGACTAATGTTGAGGTGAATTTATTCACAGAATTTATAATAGAATGACTGCTAATGTTACTTCATATGAAATTATGCTACTGCTTGTACAGACACAATCACATTTTGAATTTAAAGCTCAACCTGACCAAAGAATAGTGCACCTGGGTTTATGCTTGATTCATGGATATGGTATGGGTGACGGAATTCATAGTGCCAGGTACACAGTGAGGGCTAGGATTGGTGCGGTAATAACCATCTTGATGATAGGAATGGTTGTAATGGTTCTTTCATAGCTTGATGGAATCGACAATGGGTTGGAGCAGGCTTCGGTCCTTTACGGAGTTGAATATAACCTAGTACTTCTCATTCAATTGGTGCTATGTAGTAATAAAGAATGTCACAATGAGTAAAACAGGATTAATAAAACAAAGTTAACTATAAACATTGTTAAGGAGAAACGTTGAACCTCTGATTATAAAGGCTTAAGTTTTATGCTATTACCAAGCTCTGATAGTCTAAAAACCCTGTTCTTGGGCAGGGTTGGTATAGATTATTTAGATTAAGATTACATCATCTAGGAGACTTCCAGCCAAGATGGAGGCATAGGTAGACACACTGTGCCTCATCCCACAACCAAAATTAAGGACAACAAAAATTTAGAAGCAAAAATCAACTAGAACTGACAGAAAAATTGAACTGTAAGGAAGTCTAACAACCATTCATCCAGATGGGTAAGAGGGATGGAGTCGGAGGCCAGCAGAGAGGGGTCACGGCAGGAAAAAGTGGTGGTTGACGGACCCGGGCACACAGGCAGCGGCTGGCAGATCCCAGGTGCAGGTTGGTAACAGGCAGACCAAGTGAGGCTCGCAAGGCAGTTGGCTGACCGTGGTCACACATTCGTGCACAGATAAACCAGGCAGAAACGGGGAGCAAGACAGACCATGCAACCAGGGCCCCAGTGCTGGGAAATAAAACCTAAAAGCACCAACTGAAAACAGCAGTGGGGGTTGAGGTGCTGGGACAGACTCCCAGCCTGACAGGAGAGTTCATTAGAGAAACCCACAAGCCCACCCACCTGGGAATCAGCACCAGAAAGGCCCAATTTGCTTGGGGGAAGTGGCGGAAGGGACTGAAACCCAAGAGAGAGCGGAGCAAGTGCCATTGTTCCCTCTCTGACCTCTCCCCCACATATACCATCACAACCCAGTGACTGGGTTGCCCTGCCCTGGAGGGCAGGAGCCTAAGGCTCCACTCCTCACTATGTAACAGCCGTGACCAGACCAAAAAAGAAAAGAAAGGAGAAAAGAGAAGAAAAGGCCCAAACGAAAGAACAGATGAAAGCCCCAGAGCCAATTCATCTAAGTGACCAAGAGATAGCTAAACTATCAGATGCACAGTTCAAAGCACTGATCAGGAAGCTCACAGAATTGGTTGATTTTGGTCACAAATTAGATGAAAAATGAAGGCTACACTAAGTGAAATGAAGGAAAACACACAGGGAACCAATAGTGATGGGAGGAAAACTGGACTCAAATCAATGGAGTGGACCAGAAGGAAAAAAGAAACAACCAAACAGAAAACAAGGAAGAAACAAGAATTCAAAAAAATGAGGAGGTTAGGAACCTCCAGGACATCTTTAAACGTCCCAACATCCGAATGATAGGGGTACCAGAAGGGGAAGAGGAAGAGCAAAAAGTGGAAAACTTATTTGAACAAATAATAAAGGAGAACTTCCCCAATCTGGCAAAGGAAATAGACTTCCAGGAAGTCCAGGAATCTCAGAGAGTCACAAAGAAGTTGGACCCAAGGAGGAACATACCAAGGCACATTATAATTACATTGGCCAAGATTAAAATGAAGGAGAGAATTCTAGAAGCAGCAAGAGATAAGGGGACAGTCACCTACAAAGGAGTCCCCATAAGACTGTCAGTTGATTTCTCAGAAGAGACCTTACAGGCAAGAAGGGGCTGGAAAGAAGTATTCCAAGTCATGAAAGTCAAGGACCTACATTCAAGATTACTCTATCCAGCAAAGCTTTCATTTAGAATAAAAGGGCAGATAAAGTGCTTCTCAGATAAGGTCAAGTTAAAGGAGTTCATCATCACCAAGCCCTTATTATATAAAATGTTAAAGGGACTTACCTAAGAAAAAGAAGACAAAAAATAGGACAGTAAAAAGACAGCAAACTCACAGATATTAACAACCACACCTAAAACAAAAGCAAACTAAGCAAACACTAGAACAGGAACAGAAACACAGAGATGGAGATCACATGGAGGGTTAGCAACAGGGGAGTGGGAGGAGGAGAGAGGGAGAAAAGGTACAGAGAATAAGTAGCACAGACAGTGGGTAGAAAATAGACAGGGGGAGGGCAAGAATAGTGTGGGAAAAGTAGAAGCTAAAGAACTTATGACACATGTACATGAGCTAAAGGGGGGGAATGTGGGTGGGTGGGAGGGGGTGTGCAGGGTGGAGGGGAATGAAGGGGGAATGGGACAACTGTAATAGTATAATCAATAACATTTTAAAAATAAATAAAAATTTAAAAAATTATTATATCATCTATTAATTTGAAGGTGCATTGTAAAGTAGCATTATTTCTCTTGTTCTTTTCATACTAGGAGAAAGAAAAAATGGAAACTGACCCAGATTACTGTGGTCCGAACTCAGGTCTCAAAAAACTTTAATCGCTGAACAAACGAACCATTGATAATAGTTACACCCCTGGGATGTCCTGATCCAACATCGAGGTCATAAACCCTATTATTGATACAAACTCTGGAATAGGATTGCCCTGCTATCCCTCAGTAACTTGTTAGGCTTTGCCGAAGAGGATGGCAGATAGACTGTATTAGCAAGGATTGGTGAGGTTTACTGACATTTATGTAGTGATATAAAGCACCTTCAAGTTCTTTGAGTTTCAGGCATTTGCTAGTAGTACTCTGGCAAGTGATTTTGTTACAATAACTATTTGGGTTTAGGACCAAAGCAGAGCAGGGAATCTAATCCCTGACTGAATCTTAGCTATGAGGAAAGCAGGAATAACAGTCGCTTTCATAATTTTTTTTAGCCATAGCTTTTTACAGCCTAATTAAAACTTAACTTTTTAATGAAAATCTTTGACACACTTTATGCTAAAAATTTTAATGGGTTAATTGGATGACTGGAGGCTGGTGCAAAATAGACAACCCCTATTAAGTTTAAATTAGTCAGACTTCAGTTCACGGCTTTTTATTCACTGCTGTTTCTGGTGGGGGTGCCGTTAAGGAAAGTGTAATAGGCTATTTGCTAATATGCTTGATGCCTGCTCCTTTTAATCACTGGTGATGTAGAGGCCATTCTCACTGGGATGCGGGCACTTGCATGTGTAATTAAGAATTAACAACAGGGCTGGGCCAAATCTGTTTGTGGAATGAGGGAACTCATCTAGGGATTTCAGTGCCTTTATTTTTGAAGCTACATTAACAAATAGATCACGGGGCTCCCTGTCCATTGAAATGTGACTTTAAATTGCATGTGAGTTGTTAGTGGAAGTATTTTCAACTACTGGGGAATAAGTTTTTCTAGACCATAGATTTAAAAGTGACAATTTTAGTGTTATAAATTTTTATTTAGTTAAGGATCTTGGCTAAAATATGTCTTAGTTTAATTTGTAACTTAGATACTTATAATAGAATGGGGTAAGCTTTTATGTAGTTATATTTTAACCTTGTTTTGGGCATTTGCCAAGATTGTTAATAAATATATACAGTTTAGGGTCTACAGGGGGTAAGGGAGGTTTGCTAAGTTAATTTTTATTCGGTGAACACATACATACATCTACTGTAGTCCCCCTTATCCATGATTTTGCTTTCTGTGGTTTGTTACTGTGGTCAACTGAAAATATTAAATGAGAAATTCCTGAAATTAACAATTTTTGTTTTAGGTTGCATGCTATTCTGAGGAACATGAAAAAAATGTCCCACTGTCCCACCATATCCCATGCAGGCCGTGACTCACCCCTCCGCTCGGCACGTCCATGCTGCATGAACTGCTCAGCTGAGTCGCACGGCAGCCGTCTCGATGGTCAGAACAGCTCGTTGTGTCACGGTGCCTTGTTCAGTATTTTATTTGATAAAGGCATCAAAGTCATTTATAACTTTTCACAGTGTATTTTATAATTGTCCTATTACTGTTGCTGATCTCTTACGGTGTTTAATTTATAAATTAAACTTTATCACAGATACGTATGTGCAGGAAAAACATAGTATATATAGTGTTCAGCACTATCTGCAATTTCAGGTGGCCTCGAGGGTCTTGGACCGTATCACCCCCAGATAAGGAGGGACTACTACACATGTAAAATTCTCTTACATCCTGTAAGCATTGACTAAATAACACCTTTTGGCTAATGTTGGTAAAAGTAAATATTGTTCAACAGAACCCTAACTGCAGGTTGCTTGACTGTATTGAGGTCTCAGATGGCTATAGATGAGTCACAGCATCTCCCCCAAGTACAAAATACCAAACGTATGATCATTCAGCTATGTGTGAGCATGGGCTGGTTAGTCCATCAAAATGTCTTATTTAAAAGGACAGAGTGGGTGATTTTAAATGAGATGGTTATGAAGTAAGAACCAGGCACCAGATATAGTCCAATTCTAGAAAACCCCATGTTATGAGCCTGGAGTGACAAGGGGCACATTTTGTGGACACATCGCTGGTTTCTCACACCTGGTGACTAAGGAAAGTCTTCTGAGCATGGTGACTGAGAGCTGGTATGACATAACAGGGTATGTACAATTGGTAACAGTATTATGTTCTCTGTGAGGGGGTCAAATACGTGGTAAAGGAGAGTAAATTTTGGGTGATCAGTGCACAGTGCAATATACAGGTGCTGTATTATATTGGAGACTTGAAACTTACATAATCTTATCAACCAAGGTTACCCCAATAAATTTAATTTAAAATACTGACCCATAGAATCATGAATAAGTACTTGTTCTAGGCCACAAAAATATGTTCTACGTAGTGTCAATTATATCTATTAGTTTACAAATAGTCATGTGGAAGAGCATTTTATGCACAATGAACCATCTTGTCATGTAACCTTAGTCTGATGTGCTTGCTTATGTACATGGAGATCAAGCACATAGGTGCTAATACATTGCAATGGGGTAGACAACTTAATACATGTAGTACGTAGTAATGGAATAGTCTAGAATGTTTTTTAATTTTTAAGAGTTTATTTTTAGAGGGGAAAGGAGGGAGAAAGAGGGAGAGAAACATCAATGTGAGGTTGCCTTGTGTGTGCCCCCTCTTGGGGGCTTGGCCCACAACGCAGGGATGTGCCCTGACTGGGAATCGTACTGGTGACCCTGTGGTTCACAGGCCGGCAGTCAAGCCACTGAGTCACCCCATCCAGAGCTCATTTGTTTTTAATATTGACATAGCATGTGACAATGTTCCTCTGTTCAGGTGCAACTTTCAGTGAATAGTTTAAGGACAATTTCAGCTTTGGTTGCTGATGGTGGCACTGGAGCTTCTTCCTTGATGACCTAGGGAGGTTTTTTTTTTACCTTTCCTGGTTTACAAGACCAGAGTAATAAATATACTATAAAGATTCTTCACTTTAGAAGATTATAATTTTTAACATTAATTTGAGAGAAAGGGAAAGAGAAACACTGATTTGTTGTTCCACTTATTTATGCATTCACTGGTTGCTTCTTGTATGCACCCTGACCAGGGATTGAACCTGGTATCTTGGCGTATCAGGATGGCCTAGAAGATTATTTTCGATTAAGCTTGTGAGTGGCGTTAAGTACAAGAATTAGAAAATGTAAGACTGATGGTAGTTGGCCAATGATGACAAATGTGTTGTCAACTGGTTGTCTTCCAATTCATGTTAATGCTAGTAGGTCTGCTGCTAGTAGTCAGAATAAGCAATGGATGAGGAATCAGAATATTATGCTTTGTGGTTTGGATGTAAGAGGTATTGGGATAATTGCTAGAATTAGAATAGAGACAATTAGAGTTAATATACCACCTAAGGTATTGGAGATGGATCGTAAGACTGCATATGCAAATACGAAGTATCACTCTGGTCTAATGTGTGGTGGAGTATTAAGAGGATTAGCTGTGTGCAACTGTCTGGACCTCCTAGAAGAATGAGTGACAACAGGATTAGTATAGCTAAGTGCAGAATTAAAAGTCCTAGAATATTCTTGATTGTATAGTAGGGGTGAAATGGAATTTTGTCCATCAGATGAAATTCCTGGTGAATTATTTGACCTTGTTTCATAAAGGAATAGTAGGTGAGTAATTACTAGGCCTGAAATAACAAATGGGAGAATGAAGTAGAAGATGGAAGCATCAAGTGAGTGTAGCTGTCAACTGAGACTCCCCCTCAGGTCCATCCGACTACACTATTGCCAGCGTAGAGAACGGCCGAGGGACTTTCTGATGACTGTTGCTCCTCAGAAGACCTCATGCCAGAATCTCGTCTATAAATGCTACAGCTATTACTGTGAATAAGATGATGCCAGTATTTCATGTTTCTACGGAGGTATGAGATCCATAATATTGGCCTCGTCCTACTTGATTGAATAGCAAATCAAGACTACAGACACTCTGTTGGTGTGTGCATATTGAATAATTTATTTGTAGTTCATGTATCAGATGTGGGTTACGGAGCAGGAGGTGGTTATTATATGTGATGTATAAGTGTATTTGTAAAATCAGGCAGATTCCTAAAAGGAAGCCAAAATTTCATCATGATGAAATATTTAATGGGGCTGGTAAATCAATGAATGAGTTACTAATAGTTTTAATTAGTGGGTGGGATTTACAGGTATTGGTCATTAGTATTCTTATAGTTGAAATACGATTATTTTTCATGGCATCACTAGTTGATTAAATTCCATATGAGAATAACATATGTTGTATTTATTTTAACTATGTAAGTTTTTCTTCAAGACTGTCATTTATAGTGGTTTAGGGTTGGCTATAAGTAGAATTGGTTACAGTATTATAATAAATTTTGGTGGGTCTCTTTTTAGATTTATTAGATTTTAAATTTATTTGGGGGGCAATGTTGGTAGTTTTTGGTTACACAACAGCTATGACTACTGAGGACTACCCTGAATTTTGAGTTTCTTATGTAACTGGACTATTTCATTTGGGGTTGATGATAGAGGATATGCTAGTTTTATGTATCATGAAGAACGAGGAGGTAAAGACTGTATTTAAGTGTAATGGATTAGGAGATGAGTAATTTATGACACCAGAGATCCTGGCGCTTTTAATGAGGAGGCTATGGGGTTGGAATTTTGCTGGTGGTAGTAACTGGCTCATCGCTGCTTACTGGTGTCTTGGCCTGCATCAGAGGTTACTCATGGAAATTAAATAGGACTAGGCTTAGGGCTAATGTGATGAAGAAAGAAAACATATAACTAGGCCTTTTGGGTCAGAGATTAGTGTTGGGACTTTTGTTTTGAAAATGGGAAATGGATTTTGATAATCTATTTTCTATTTAAGTCTAATGATAATGATTTTTAGCTTGCTGAAAGGCCAGTATAAAGTAGTTTTATATAACAAGGTTAAGTTCAAGTGTTAGAATAAAACCTGAAATAGTCATGGCAAGGGCTGTTAATTTTAGATGATAATGCATAGGTCTGTATGCCTGGCCACTGATACAAAGCTCAAAACCAATCACTCCTTCCTTACCCAGCTGGTGATGTCCTGGCACCTATGACATGGCTGTTCCTGTCAACAGGAGTACAAAGTCACATAAACTAGCTGATAAATTATATATTACATGTTTATTAATGGTACAACTTTCATGTAAAATTTACATTTTATGAAAAAATCAAAAATATTTACAAAATTTTGTAAGATAGATTTGCATTGTTGTAATTACAACTCAAAGTAGTAAATAACAAATCTTAAAAACTCACATTTGTTAGAGTTCTGTGTTTACAAATTCTTGGTTAAAGAGACAGCTACAAAGTTTAATCACTATACATAAGCAAGAACCAGCTTGCTAAACACATTTCCCTTTGAAAATCTACTGGTCTTTTTTTTTTTTTTACAACATTAATGGGGTTTTAAATGGAAAAAAAAACCCAAAACAGAAACAAAACACCTCAATATAAACTCATATGGCTTCAAAATTGTAACCTGCACCCAATACAAATTTAGGTACTGACACTTAGTATGAAGACTGTGGTAATTAAGAAAGTGCAGAAGTTTAAACACTTCACTAATTTGTACATTTTTTAGGTAATACTTGATTAAAAACAAACATTGTAAATATAATGGTGTCTGAATTCCAATAATAAAATATTAACTGATCAATAAACGTTTGACTGCTCTGCAGTTACAATTAAGATTTCAGTAAGGGACTGTAACTGGCATTTAAAAGAGCACAATATAAGAGTTAGAATTTCTAATTTTGTTCACTATTTAGTAAAGATGAACATTTTAACAAACTGTCTCCTGTATTACTTTAGTCAAATCTAAATTTAGAATTGGGCTAACAGTGAATATATTAAAAAAGCACATATTGTTGTGTTATATATATTGCTAATGAGTAGATTTTCTGCTGTATTTAGTATAGCAACATGTTACATAAATGTCTAGTAGTAGGAGTTTTACTTTCTGTAAAGCTTAACAGAACAGTTAGTGGTTTTATATAAATTATCATATATAACACAATTTATCACTTCTATGCAAAATGCAAGACAACTGGTATTTATCCTCATAAATAAAATTTCCATTTGTAGATTATGAAACCTTGTCCAAAATATTTAATTCCTTCAATTAATCAGGATTTGCTATAAAGTTAGGCTTTTTACTATTTATTAGTTTAAGCAATGTTTAACCAACCCATCACTTTGAAAACAAACAAATTAGTAATTTTTCCAATCGTTGAAATGAAAACAAATGGCAGACTTCTCTAATGCCAGAACTAATCTTTTCTAAAATATGTTCCTCACAAAATACTACAAAATGCATGCTCACAACACATTCAATAAATAAATCTCCCATGATAAATGGAGTGGAGGGAAATGTTAAATTGAGAGTTAAAATACTAGTTACCAATTTACCATTATAATTTTTCAGAATTTAAGATTTACACACTTTTGATAAAGTTAAGATCGAATAGCTGAAGGTAATTTTCCCCCTGTAAACATAAGCCATTAGGTAGCTCTTTCTCCTTCTAGTGGCCACAGTGTTTCACTAAAGAAGTGAGCCAGTGTTCTTAAGTATCAATTATCCTTTAGTTATTCCGAATTCCCTTCCCAATTCTAGCCAAAGTTATTTACAAAAACTGCAATTATCCTGTAATATGCTTGACCACCATAAGATTCTGAATAGAAGACCCAGACTGTGAGGAAAAAAGTGAGGCACATTTATGAACACACACTGGATAGGCACGTTTCTGGTTTTTGTTATTGTTTTAAAAGGCACACGTTATGCAATCCATATAAAAATAAATTAAATCTACAGCATTAATTCATCAAAACAATCACAACTTCTATAAAGTTAACTGCAGAAGTAAATTTCTGTCTTTTGCAAGCTTATTTTAAAACACATTGCACTTGAGGATTAAAAAAATCATATAAAACACCATTTACAGTTATATGTTTATAAAAATCAAATGATAAATTTTTTGCATACAACTTGGACTCTGGTCTGATTACTTTATGGCACATAACTCAATTTGATTGAGTGTTTTAAATTAACATTATCCAAAACTTAGAATCCATTCAATATCAAACTTATAAAATTTCAAAGCTATCTCTGACTCTAAAGTTTTATGGAAAGCTAAATTACTTTGTGCTTGCTCTCCTCAAAGTTTAGGCTTGGTATTACACTATAACTCTGTTTTTCAGAATAGATACTAAAGATAATTTAAAATTTCAGCCTATGAAAAACTGTGTACTGAGAATCCGAATCAATGTGCTTCCTGAATATTGCAGTTGGTCGTTTACAGCATTGAAAACCATTTCAGTGCTATTTCTTTTGATGACTCATTTCAAAGGTGCAACTTAATATTTACAGTCAGCTTTCAAATATGTCTAAATTTTAAAGATATAAGTTAGAATAGTGTTTGGAAAGAACAGATAATGCAGAATGGCAGGTTTGTACTACTCCCTTGAGCCAACCACTTTCTAGGTCCATCAACAATCCGCCAGGTATCGTCCTGAAAAACACCAAGTAGAGCTTTGTAATTATAACTTCAAATGAACTCAAAGGGCATTTTCACTGAGGCTGAAGATACAGGACCCCAGTTCCCATCTGCTGTTTACAATACATTATAATCAGATCACAGGTGTTCAGCTAGTGACCATGGCTATTCTTTCCCAGGCATGTGTCTACCTGGCACCTTATTCCAAAGGCCAAGGAAAAACCTTCCATGCCTTTAGAACACAAATGTTTCCCGTATATGTGAAAAGGCCTGAAATCTCCCAACTTACCAGTGGAAAACCGCTTCTTTACTAAGGAAAGTCTATAGCCAGTGCCTACAAGTTCAACATCTACTCCCGACAGGGTGCTTCCTTCACTGAGAAACTGCACTGCAAGTGTTGTGGGTTTACTGGGTCCTTCTGAAAGATCAAATTTTGCTCTGAGGGACCCAGAACCTATAAGGAAAAAAAAAAAGAATTTACACAGGGTAACATACATTTCATACCAAAAAAACCCCAAAAACAAATAAACACATAAGCTAAACTATGCTCAGTCCTACGCCAAATTCATGATGTGTACAGTAAATGAATCATGGTCCTGCTTCTAAATCAGACTTTATGCAGTGAATCTAAATTTTTGTTAAGTAAATAATCTTAATTAATGATTCTCTTTGATGTGAGACACTCGTACAGATATCAAAGGCGTTTACTATGGAGACCCCCTGCTATATGTGCATGAGGAAAGTGAGCCAAAAGAGAAGTCAGTGAGGGCAGTCAAAGGGAAGGGCTAGGAGGAATGAGCAGGAATAAAATCAAAATGAGATGAATGCTGTATGTTATATCATGGGGGTGGGAGAGGGCAAAAAGAAAAGATGGCTAAGACTGGGAAGAGCTCTATCAACATTACTATTTTCTATTTACCTCTCTTCTTAAAAAATTTAACTGATCTAGCTCTGGCCCAGCATGGCTCAGTCGGTTGGAGTGTCATTCCGTAAACCAAAAGGTCACAGGATGGATTCCTGGTCAGAACACACACCTAGCCTGTGGGTTCCATGCCCAGTCAGGGTGCATGCAAGAGGCAGCCAATGGATGCTTCCCTCTCACATTGATGTTTCTCTCCCTCCCCATCTCTCTAAAATCAGTAAACATGTCCTCAAGTGAGAATAAAAAATTAACTGGTCTAACATGCAAAATAGATATTGCAGAAGTACTTTCTTTTTGATACAACCATTTATTCAACATACCTCATGCCTAACAGCATGTAAACCAAATAATTATGATGAAGATGACAAATGCTGTAAAAAGAGTTCTCAGAAGCCATGGGACACAAAAGCATATAAGATGGTGATGGGGGTGACCGTGCGTATTTCGGGCAGAAAGAACTACAGTTACAGAGATGGGAGACTGGAGACAGCATGAGGCATTTAAGGGAAGTGCCTCTATACCAGATGGGCTGCAGAATAGGAGAGTGGCAGAAGGTGAGACTGGAATGGTAGCAAGGAGCAAGCTCTACATATCTTTACATGCCAAGATGAGAAATTACCATATGGGGCCCACCAAAGGTAAGGAAGGGAGGAGAGGTGTGAGATGCATGGTATGGAAACCAACTGTAATTCGACAAAATAGTCTAGGGCCCTAGGTGACAGAAACAGGGGATCTGAACTAGGCTAAGGAGAAAAAAGGAATGCATTTGATGTGTATTTAGGAGCTGGAATCAAACGGTGAGAAAGGAGTTCATGAGGTTACTAGGTTTCTGGTTGGGGAAAGTGGACAGAATTGCTACAAAGCAAGAGTGATATTCTCGGATTCCTTGCACATATATTGAACATTACAGAGAAAACCTGGAAGAAGCTATCTTAACTCCAATCCACCCTATACTACTGTGTCAGTAGGGGAGATGAATTGCTGCCTAATTCTTAACCACTGTCCAAGACCTCTTTAAACTTGTACAATTCTTCTTTTTTAAAGATTTTCTTAATTAAAAAAAATTTTTTTTAACATTTTTCTTTTTTTTTTCTTTTTTTTTAGAGAGAGGAGAAGGGAAGGAGAAAGACAGGTAGAGAAACATCAATGTGTGGTTGTCCCTCACATGCCCCCAACTGGGGACCTGGCTGGGAAATCGAACCAGCAAGGCTCTGGTTCGCAGGCTTGTGCTCAATCCACTGAGCCACACCAGCCAAGGCTAAACTTGTACAATTCTTGATTTGCAATTCAATTCTGTGAAAGTTCCACCACAGTCCAAGAGCAGCCACCTTGGCAATCCTTAAACTTTAGAATTACTTCCTGTGCTTCTTCTGGGCATAAAGCCAGAATAGAAATAAATTTCTATTTTATAGTACTCTAATTTGGGTATTTCTTTTTAAACGCTGACCAACCATATCAGAATCACATTTATAAGACTTTTTCATTTCCTCACATAGACACCCTGATATCTGAATAGCAGAGGGGAACTATTAAAATATCTGGTTAGAAATTTTGCATTTTATTTTTGAGAGAACAAATTCCCTTTTTGGTAAGTAATTACCATACTACAGTTCCATAAAATGGGAAAATATTATACATCCTTTTATTCCCTGCTAACTGGTTTTAAGCCCTCAATCCAACTAGGATTTCTGGTCCACATCCGGTTTCAGCTACAAGTTTCAGTTTCATTGCCCCAAAAGCCACACAAGTAGAGTAAAAGTTGGTCCCACTGACTACCTGAAAACAGATATCCTTTAAGTATCAAACAGCAACAAAGGAACTGCAGATTAGCTTGGTGATTTCACAGCGTGTGGTTCTCTAGTAAAAGTCGGATTTGACATGGCAGGCATACATGAGAATAGGCAATACAGGTATGTTCCTGGTCCTTTATGCAGAAATATATATGAAAAAGACTACTGGCAATGTTTTTATGTTTTGATCACGTTATACTTAAAATATTCAAAACAGACAAAACTCAGCAAAATCTACTTAATAGGAAAAGTTATTGGAAATTAATTAGGTATCTAAAAGATGGTAGGATAGTCCTGGCCAGTGTGGCCCAGTTGGTTGGAGGGTTGTCCCACAACCAAAAGGTTGCAGGTTCGATCCCAGTCCAGGCATGCACGCCACAGTGCATACGGGAGGCAACCAGCTGACACTTCTCTCACCTGAGTCATTATTTCTCTCTCTCCCTCCCTCTCTCTCCAAAAAGCAATTAAAAATAAAAAGTCCTTGGGTGAGGATTTAAAAAAAAAAGGCAGAATAATTCTCCTTTAAGAGAAAATGCAAATAATTAATGCTAAAGATTTGACTGTCCTGGGAATTATACTCTGAATTGAGTGAGGGGAGATACTAGGAGTGATGATCCAGCAATGACTTTTCCTCTGCTTTGAGAACACAGATGCAGACTTGGTGAGAGGAGGCAATTAACTTTCATCTCCTTAAAAAAATTACAGAACTGAAGGCCATTTACAGTTAGTTTTAATAAAAGGAAATGATCAGGAAAGGCTTTCTTAGGAAAACAAAGTAGAAAGAAGGAATTTAAGAAATTTTACTGGGTGACATTGGTTAGTAACATTGAATTTGAAGTATACAATTCTATAATACATCATCTGTACACTGCACTGTGTGCCTGCTTACCACCCAGGCTAGTTTCCTCTTGTCACATTTGACCCCCTTTATCCTCTTCGTCCTTCTTCCACCTCTGGTAACCACCATACTAACTGTCTGTGTCTATGAGTTTGTCTTGTTTTTCACTTGTCACTTTGTTTTATATCTCACATGAGTGAAATCATATGGTTCTTGTCCTTTTCTGACTTATTTTCACTGAGCATGATACTCTTAAGATCCATCTACATTGTCCCAAATGGCAGTGTTTCATCCTTTTTTATGGATGAGTAGTATTCTGTTCTATGTATGTACCACACCTTTTTTAAAAAAATTCTAATCATCCACTGAGGGACTGTTTCCATATCTTGGTTACCTTGAATGATGCTGCAGTGAACATATGGACACATACATGTATCTTAACAAATGTTTCAAACTTTTGGGGTACATACCCAGAAAAAGGCTTGCTGGGTTATATGGCAGCTCTATTAATTTTCTGAAGAACCTCCACAGTGGCTGCACCAGCCCACCTTCCCACTAGCAGTGTGTGAGCGTTCCTTTTCCTCCACATCCTCTCCAATGCTCACTATTTTTTGTCTGCTTGATATTGGGCATTCTAACAGGTGTGCAGTGGTATTTCATTGTGCTTTTGATTTGAATTTCCCTTAAAGCTACTGAAGTTGAGCATCTTTTCATTTACCTGTTGGCCATTTGCATGCTTTCTTGGAAGTGTCTGTTCAGGTCCTCTGTTCATTTTTTAATTGGAATGCTTGGATTTTGGTTGATGAGGTATTTGAATACTTTATATATTTTGGGTATCAGCCTCTTAACAGAGGTATTGTTTGCAATTATCTTCTCTCACTCAGTTGGCTGCCTTTTTGTTTTGTTGATTTCTTTTGAAGTATAAAAACTTAAGTTTCATTTCCCATTCATTTATTTTGTTCTTACCTCACAAGGGGGCTTTTTAAAGTCTGAAAGCTTCTACACAATTTCTGGGAGGCCAGGAGGACTCCCTTATGGGTGAGCAAAAGAGTGTGTTAAATCACTTTCAATTATTAAGTTATTAAGTTACCTAGCTGGAATTAATGTTCTACTCCTTTAAATTTACTTTATTAGGCATTTTCTCTTAATGTTAGCATGTGGACATAAGAAACTTCTACTTAATATTTATAAAGTTACAGCAAAACAAATTCTTTTTCTTATAGAGAAAGCATACTCAATTTAGAGGGGAAAACTGCATTCTCATTCTTAACTGTTCCCTCTTATTTAAGGTATTAACTTCCACCTAGTGGTCAAGTCTAGAACTGAAGGCATGAAATGCCAGGAGAAAACTTTCCATAGACATGCTTTCAAAGGTCCATTTCCAGTGACCTCATATTTTTAAAAATAGCATGCGTACACTTACCTCCATTTTCGGATTTTTCTGAAACACCAGACAGTTTCCAAAAGGCCCTCATCTGCTCTGCATTCCTGTAACACAAATTTTCAGATTAAATGGCTAGTATTATATACCTTATACATGGAGGGCCCTCACTAAATAAATGCGTTTTAAATATTTCACTAGAACAACTATAGTACTAAATTTACTTTTATTAGTATCACCTGGTGATTATAAAATACGTTATAGCTTTCTCAAATAATGCAATTTTCACCAACTTATGTAATTCTTCTCATTTCTATCAATCAGAGAAAGGAAAATTGAATGTGTAGGTGGCTCAGTTCCTTCATTACTCAAGAAAAACACACTTTTATTAAATGGTGAGGTAAATATTAAGACTGCTTACAGTCCACACTAATATTAATAGAGAGGACAAGAGAGATAGTTAAGAAATGAAAGTAACTACTACTACTTAACACTAATCAGATAGGTATTCCTATAGATATGCCAGATGTTATATTAAACCCTGAAAATAATTATTATAATCTTTCTTTTTAAAATAAAAACAAAGAAGTTTAGAGAAGCTAAGTAATTTGCCTAAGGGTAAAGTTGTCTTGAAGCATTCAAGTCTGGCTGATTGCAAAATTAATTTATTCTGGATTGAGGCTAATATGGCTTGTCTAGTAAAATGAACATCTTTTTTATAGCATGGTTTCTATGGGAAAATGCACTAAGACTTTTCAAACTTACACAACTTTCGTTCTAAAAGTTGAAGGTTAACACAAATTCAGTAGGAATTCAGAAATCTACTTAACTTACCATATTGCAGGGGGAAGGGACTGCATGTTTGTGACTCCGCCATCCACTGGCACCACCACCTGTATGTTAGAAAGCACACTCGGTGCGACCATAGCTTCTGGGTTGTACTTATAATCCACTCTAAGATCTGTGGTGCTAGCACTACATTTCCAATATGTTGCAAGATTTAGAGGAGTGGACTGAATACCATTTGATGATACCTTTAAAGATAAAATAAACAATTATTTGATCTGAAAAGTAAAGAAGTTGTGTTAGTGACATGCATACTTGAACACAGGAGTTCACAGAATCAAAAATAAATGAGGGAGCTGTCTGCTGCTAGGGTAAAACAGGAAATAGTAGGAACTACTCCCAAAGTTTGGACCTGGAATTACCTACATCAAAATTTTCCTGGTTCCAAATACAGAAAGTCTGACTCAACAACTTAGGTACAGAGCCCAGAAATCCGCTATGTTATGAAGTGATTCTTATTTATGCATGTAATGTTTGAAAACCTCTCAAAGTTCAGCACAGATTTCTGAGATTTTTTTATGAATTATGAGAATTTAGATTTAGCCCTGGCTGGGTAGCGCATCTAGTTAGCGTGTCATCCTGGTTTGCCAAGGGCACATACGAGAATCAACCAGTGAATACGTAAACATAAATAAGTGGAACAACAAAATCAATGTTTCTCTCTCTCCCTAAAATTAGAATTTAGATTTAAAACAGAAAAAATGGATGAGTTTTCATGAAGTTCTGCAAGCCTGGAATTATAATACTTGTAACTTCCAATGTCTGATTTGAATCATATAACACATAGTAAATGTTACAATTCTAATTCTTCAGTTCCCTGCTCAAATGATTCCTTTTCAATGAGACCTACTCTCATCACTCTGTCTGAATTTACATTGAAAATGCAACTTTTTATACCTTACTCTACACACTTTTTCCATACCACTTATTTTCTAACACACAATACTATTTACTTATTTTACTATCTCCCCATCCAACTCCCAGCAATTACAAGCACTGAATTACAAATGTTTGTTGCATGAATGATAAATGATATAGAAGTACATGCAATAGGAAATTTATCCCTTGGCATTCTTGCTCCTCACTGTTAGCATAATAGTACTTATCCTTCCAGACTTTTCAGGCATATGCAAACCTGGAGTTATCTCATTCTTTTTAATGGTTATAATAATTCATGTAATCAATCTCTTCTTCTGTGAATGTGTAGTCAGGTGGTTTCCAAGCAAGGCTGCAGTGAGTATCCTTTGTAACTTATCTACCCCCATCTGCCCCCTAAAAAACAGATTCCTGGAAGTGGAGCTGTTGAATTAAAGGTTACATTTTTCAACCCTGGCTGGTGTGGCTCACTGGATTGAGCCTGCAAACCAAAGGGTCACCAGTTCAATTCCTAGTCAGGGCACATGCCTGGGATTCAGGCCCGATCCCCAGTTGGGCATGCATGAGAGGCAACCACACACTGATGTTTCTCTCCCTTCCCCTCTGTCTAAAAATAAATAAATAAATAAAATCTTTTTTAAAAATTACATTTTTCAACAATCTAATAGAATTACCTTCTAAAATATTCTATTAATTTGTACTCCTATTATCAAATGGTCACAACTCTTTTATTTAATACAACAGTCCTTTCATTTTTGTCAATATGATGAGCTAGAACTAGTGCCTCACTGTTGTCTAAATATGCACCATTGTGATCTCTACTGACATGGAGCATTTTCCCATAAGATGTCTACTGAGTTAAACTTTCACTTGCTAATTTATAAAAGGGCTCTTTGGAGTAAGCCTTTTGGTCTATCTTATGTATTACAAATACTTTTCCTTCAGATTAAATACTGATTCTGTTAAGGGTTTGCTTGTTTTAACTAAAAACTTTATACACAAATTTATTTTTTAGTCAAATAACTCACTCTCTTCCTGGATGGTTTCTGGGTTTTTGTATCATTCTTAGAAAGGGCTTCCACACATCAAGATTAAAAACTGTAATAAATTCCTGGCTGGTGTGGCTAAGTAGATTGAGTGCCAGCCTGTGAATGAAAGGGTTGCCAGTTCGATTCCCAGTCAGGGCACATTCCTGGGTTGCGGGCCAGGACACTGGCTGGGGGCACATGCGGGAGGCAACCACACATTGATATTTTTCTCCTTCTCTTTCTCCTTCCCTTTCCCTCTCTAAAAATAAATAAATAAAATCTTTAAAAAACTGTAATAAATAGATATTATACTTCTATATACACATATATGCTCATAAATATACATATATTCACCTGATATTTTCCTTTATGGTTTCATTTATTATTAAACCTTTGATATATGTGGATTTAATTTTTGTTAAAGTTATGTTAGGGATTTGGCTTAATTTCCCCCCAAACCTCTAACCTGCTGCCTCAGCACCATTTATTGAAAAATTAATCATTTCCCCATTGCCTTGAAATGTTACTTTGTCATACAATTTTCCATTTGTTCTTAAATCTGTTTCTAGATATTCTATTATTTTTCCCTATTCATCTGGCCATGTACTTTTGTGCCAGTTGCAAACTACTTTAAATAGTGTTGTCTTATAATAATTTTCCCATTAAAACTAAAACATTACTCCACATTACTATTTAAAACATTTCTTAACTTATTCTAAACTTTATTCTTCCAGAGAACTTAAAAATGACTGCCAGGTCTCCAAACACAAATACATAAACACCTGTACTGGGTTTCTGATCAGTATTACATTAAGTTTACAAATTAATTTAGAAATAGCTAAACGTTTTTACAACTTGAGTCTTCTTGTGAACGAATAAATAGTATTCCTTCCTAACTATATTCAAGTCAGTAAAGAGAAAAACATTGATCAGTTGCCTTTCTGTACCTGTTGGACCAGGAATCATAAGCACCTGGACTGGGGATCAAATCTGCTACCTTTCAGTTGTGGGACAACACTCCAACCAAGTCACACTGGTCAGGGTGAAAGCTATTAATTTTTGTATTAATTTTATAAAAAGGATTGTATTTATTTATTTTTAGAGAGAGAAAAGGAGGGAGAAAGACTGGAAGAGAAACATAGATTGGTTGCTTCTCATGTGCCCCAACCAGGGACTGGGCCCACAACCCAGACTAGGAACTGAGCCTAACTTTTCACTCTGCAGGACAACGCTTTTGAGCCATGCCATTCAGGGCTGTATTACAATTTTTAAACTGACTGCTTCACTAAATTCTTCTATTTCAAATAGTTTTTCAGTTGATTTTCTTGAGTTTTCCAGAAATATAATAAAATTATTAATTGCAGGTACTATTATTATTCTATTCTCTTGTCTAACTGAGCTAACACATGCAAAAAATCTTATATGCTAACAGAAATAATGGTCGTCTTTGATTGCTTCAGGTGTTGTAAGACTGATGCTGCTGGTCTTTTCAGGTTAAGGACGCATGTATGCATGTATATTCACTCAATATTTTAATCAGAAATAGATGGTGAATTTGATCAAACTGGTCAAAATCTCCACAGGCTTATTAATAGATTTTCTGATTTTGAAATATCCTTGCATTCCTGCAATGAACCTCACTTGGCCATGACATATTATTCATCTAATGATGTATAATATTCTCTTTATTAGTATTTTAAATTTAGGATTTTTTCAAAGAAAGGACACTTACCTGATACTTTAATACATCTACGTTATAATAAGAAGCAGTTGGATTTTGCTCCGATAGTTTCTTGAGGTAGACAGTAACAGCTTGCATGTTCATCCAAAAATCTTTTGTGTTAGAATCACACTGCGATGGGTCACTGCATGTGTAAGAAATAGGTTTGTTACTTTATTTGACTTGTCTTTATCCTTTGCCTCTGTGCAATAATTTGGTGATCTGGGAAAAACTAGTAGAAAGGAACCAAAAGGTGAGATGAGGGAAGGCTAAAGTCGGGGGATAAAGAATAAATCACAGAAGCCTGCCTGAGAGAAGATGGACAGTACAGAAAAATATAATGATGCGGTAATTACTTCTACCATCAAACACAAAACAAAGCAGAAGGCTGTTCAATCATAAAAATAATTCTGGTATTGTCTTCAAATTAAATGATTAGTGCTTCAAAAAAGAAAAAAATTCTTAAAAAGAAGTTTCACCTTCAAAAGAAAAGTACACAAACCTGAACACAAGTTGTGCATTTGGAAGAATTTGCTCTAGTCTGCTGATATTTTTCACCCTGAAGCACAGCACAGCTGGAGACGGATTGCTAGTAAAGACTTTAATAATTCCGCTTGGAAATGATATTGTCATGTCACCAGTGATCTTCACGATACACCTGAAAATTGGGGATTTTGACATTTTTAAGTAGTTTAAGATGCTTTCATCTCCATTTAAAGTATTTGATTTCAAAAGCACTTTATGTACATAATTATGAATAAAACTTTTTCCAGTTTAATTATTTAAAAAAATCCACATGTGAAATGGCATACTAAACACAAACACAGGGACACTGGTGACATCTCCCAACTTGTTTACCAAAACCACCCCAGTTGTCCTGGAAGGTAATCCTGTCCCCTAACTCCACAGAGTACTGGGCCTCAGGGTGGCATTCAGTGGTACATGTACTCCTTGGTCCTCACTGCCTGTCCCAACTCTGCATGCCTTCTTCCTTCCTAAAAACCATGAGCTTCTTTTGAAACTCATACCACCGAACTAACTATACTTGCTAGCCCAATCCCTTTCAAGTCATCTTTAACACTCCCTTTCTTTTTCTGAACATTGTAGCTCCTGGCCCATTGTTAGGAGTAGTGGTACAGAAACAGACGATCATAATTTGTTAGTGATTTCAATATCCACTCAGATAATCCCTTTAATATTTTGGTCACTTAGTTGTTAGTGCCTCACCCTAATGATCCTGTCTTCCAGTCTACCTCAGCTTGCTGCAGCCACTCCATAATCTCAATCACCACTTATCTCATTGCCACTTCCTTTTCTTCCAACTCCTTCTGCCTAGTACTGCATTTCCAACCCTTCTCCAACCTCATTCAAACCTCCACAATTTGGTATTCTTACCACCTTTTTCACTGATCTTCACTCATTCCTTCCTATCCTCATTTCCTTCCTTTCTTGGAATCTCCTGGTCCATTATTACCCACTCATATGCATAAGCCTTCCCTCACTCCTCTTCCACTTGATTACATTTGCCTGGCAAAACAGTCTTGGCTAAGTTTAGCTCTTCATCTACAGAACTGAACATGACTAGAGAAAAACATATAACCATACAGCCAAACCTCTCAACTGCATTCCCTTACTGTTACCTGACAATTCTACCACATTCCCTACCTCTTTTCATACCTTCACCTCTTCCCTCTAACCTGCAATGTTCCGTCCCCCTACTAACAGCCATTTTTCTTTAAATTTTACTGAAGAAATAAAATCAGAGAAGAACCTTCTCATACTGTCACTACAGAACTCCTAATCCAGCTGACTCTGTATCTATATGTTTCGCTTTCCCTCCTGTTTCAAGTGATGATCAGTTTATGCGCCTAAGGCCAATCTATCATTTCTGCACTGAAGTACCTCTCCTCCTCTTACATTCCAAGGGACTTCACTCTTGGAATTGTCCCCAATCTTTCCTGAATGTTCAATTTTTCCCATAAATATTGGATCTTTCCCATTAGCATACAGACATGCTAAAATGCATATAATCTTTAAAAAAACACTAAAACCAATAAAAACCTCCTCTGATTCTATCATCTCTATTCTACTACTGCCCCATTTTTCTGCTTCCACTTAGAGCAAAACATCCTGAAAGACTTGTCTGCATTTGCTCTCTCCAAATACAGTTGCCTATTATTTGCATCATGTCCTGCTCCTGAACTTCCTCCGAACATGATGTCATCTCCACCACTCTGCTAAAATTGCTCTTGTGAAGGTCAACAATGACCTCCAAACTGTCAATGGTCCATGTTTCTTGACCTGTTAGTGGCATCAGATAGAGCTTCACAAATCTTCTTTCGTGAAAGGGTTTATTCACTTCATTTCTGGGACACCAGTCTACTGGTTCTCTCCTCACCTCTCTTGTTGCATGCTATCTCAAATGCCTTTGCCGGATCACTCTCATCTTCCTGTTGTCTAAATGCTGGAGGACACTGGGACTTAGTTCTCATCAGATAGCTTCTCTACTCTCTAAGGCCCCTAGCTTTCAGTATTATACCCAAATTAACAACAACTACCATATTTTTTGGCCTATAAGACGCACCTAGGTTTTAGAGTAGGAGAAATAATAGGAGGCTCCTGCCGCCTGTGACCCTGCTCCACTGCTCTGCCCCCGCCTCCACAGTGAGCCAGGTAAGCTACTTTTGGACTATATGAGGCACCCCCATTTTCCTCCCAAATTTGGGGGGGGAGAAGTGTGTCTTATAGTCCAAAAAATACTGTATATTTTATTTTTAACCTGAATCTATGCCCTGAACTCCAGAATCACGCATTCAATGATCAACTCAGTATCTCTGCTAAGTTGTCTTAGTAATAAGCACTTCAAACTTAGCAGTCTACCCACTCACTAAATCTTTACAACTCTGTTTTCAAAACATATTCAGAATCTTATTATCATTTACCATCTCATCTGCTAATACCCACAGAGAAGCCACCATCATGTCTGACCTAGACTTCTGTGGTTAACTTTGCATCTAGCCTGGCTCCTTCCAGAGTTTATTCTCTACACAGCAGCCACACGCCACTTCAAAACCACAAGTAACCTCATCACTCCTCTGCTCAAAAGCCTCCACTGGCTTTCCACCTCACTCGAAAAATAAATCCAAACTCCTTATGGTCTGTGATGCCCAATCTGAATTATCCCTCTACGGGACTCACTTTGACTACTCTCCTCCTTGCTTATGTCCAACTTGGTGGCATGGTTCTCCTCGCTATTTCTTAAATATGCCAAGCATGCCTCTACCTCAGTCCCTTACACTCAGTGGAACGCTCTCCTCTCAGCTGCATGACTTACTCCTCAATGTCTTTCAAACACCTGTTTAAAAAAGTTTCTTTTGATCATTCTATCTAGAACAGTAGCCCTCCATTGTAATTCTCCATCCCCTTACCCTAGTTTATTTTCCTTCATAGCACATACCAATACCCCTAACTTTCCATTATTCATTCCATGTACATTCGCTCATCAAATATTTGAGCGTTTACTGTGTGTGAGACTGTGTTAAGTGCTGAGGATACTTTAGTAAAGTTCTTCTCTCCCGAGCTCACATTACTGTGAGAGAAAACTAACAATCAAAGAAACTTTCTGTCACGATAATGCAAACTTACAATAGTCTTACACATAGTAGATGCTCAAATATTTGAAGAATGAATGTAGGCTGAATGAATAATGTTGCATGAAAAGTAGGGGTTAAATCAATCCTGCAAAATTTTCAGCTATTAAACATGCATTCTAGGTCTCTCTTGCAAATGTCAGACTTTTACAAAACATATACATTAGGTCAAGATTCAGAGTTCTATCCCCACCTAAAACATCTTCCCACTTTACAGATGTGTCATATGGATCATGAAGCCTGGGTAAGAATGTAAATAAACTGAGGGGAAAATCCAGTTTATTTATATCAGTTTATTATACAGTGCTGATTAAAGTGATTTTTTTTTAAATTTGAAAGACAATCCTTAACTAATTATATCTGACAGCAAAAAGCCGGTAAACTCTAACCTATACAGAATCAAACATAACTCTTAAAATTTACCACCAAGCCCCTCCACCCCTCCAACACGTACACGTATTTGTATTTTTTAAAAACTCACTTGGTAGGATCTGCTCCTTTAAAGTAGGCATTAACAGATTCCATAAGGGCGACTGCCACAGGTAAGGTGTCCTGATTTCCAAGGCTGACGGGGCTGGGACCTCGTGACACACCTAGAGTACATACAATTCATTTGTTAAATCCTACTGAAAAACATGTATTAAATACTAAGACAGGTATAGTCACAATGTTAGTTTGTCACAAATAACTCTGACTGATTTCAATGATACCCCCAAGTAAAATCTAGAGGTTAAAAATACAGCCTAAAATAATACGAAGGACCAAAAAAAAAAAAAAAAAAAAAATCAGAAAAGTGTCACAATGACTTTTTCTTTTAAATGTACTGACAAAGAAGGTTGGGTTAAGGAATGTCAAGGAAAAAGCCTTTCACCTGAAGAGCTAAAATTACTAAGCTATGGCATCAAAATCAGATATTAAATTCTCTCAAGTTCTACCAATCACATACATCAGGGCATTGAACTGGGGTTTTCTATTTGCCATCCGTACTTCTCTTTTCACCTCTTCTTTCTCTAGTATCTGTATTATGATCCCATATTACCTTGTCTTGATAAATGTAACTACTAACATCATTTTTTTATAATACTCCTTACATAAAGTTCACTCAGATACCTTTAGAGTAAAATCATAACAAAGCACAGTCTTTAAAAAGCACAATAAAATGTAAACAAAGTTTATGCATGTGTTCAAGATTTTTTTTAATGTAAACTAAGTATCTGGTTTATCTCATCAAAGAAAAATCCCTCAAAATTGTTCACTGCTTTTCTTTTTTTCCACAAATGTCCCTTTCCCATTTATGCCTTAATTTAATATATGCGATGAAATTTATAAAAATAAGTCAATAAAATAGTTATAATTATTCATTCTTATTTAAAAAATGAATAACCTAGGTCAATGTGTGCTTTAGTTTATTTAAACATTGCACAATGTTCATAGTCATCAGATACTTTTATTTCAGAGGTGATTACCTATAGTGACAGACTGAGTTACTTCTGTTATACTTAGAGGATTAATTCTGACACAACTCAGTACCGGCTTTCTCTGCCATACAACTAAACCTTAGATCCTACAAATAGGAAGAAAGACCTTTTTTTAGTTTTGGAGACCAGGAAGATTTTGTGGTATTCGACAATTTGAAGGAACTTTGACTTAGAAAGTTCTTTATAGTTAGAAAAATAGCTTAGTGATTACAGATACATGGGAACAAGAACTGCTGCTTCTACACCACTGGGAAAAATAACCCCACAACCAAAAAAGACAACTGAAAATTTTAGGTGGAAATTAAAAACCAAACACAACTGAAAATTTTAGGTGAAAAATTAAAAACCCAATAAATTTTAGGTGAAAATTAAAAACCCAACAATACAAAATTTTATTTACAAAATCATAATAGTTATTTAACTAGTATGTGCCAGACATTTTGCTAAGGAGGCATGAGGAAAAGGTGCCTTAACTGACAATATTCTTTCTGCTTCTTTTATAATCACTTTTTTTCTGGTTCAAACAGCTTTTGAGTTAAGACTTAACTGATATTTCTCAATGTTGAGAGAAGAGCAAAGAGATGGAAGATAATGCAAAAATGTTGTGTTTTTATAGTTGGGGATCTGATGCTTTATTCTATATAGCAACTGCATATAATTAGTACAAAACAGAGAAAGTTAAACCTTAGAGTTAATCTTGATTTCTGAGACACCACACATCGCTGGAAAAGGAAAATGTAGATAACAAAGTATTTTAGATACACTTTAGGATCATTAGTTAACACATACATTTGCTTTTGATAAATACCTTGTGAAGTCTCACAGTGATTTTCAATTTCAGAGAGTGTCCCCATCAAATTATGATCTTCTATTATATTTAAATAAAACAAAATATTGCAGGAAAAAAATACTTTCAAGAAACAACAGAGTCAAAAATTTTCATCTAAACAAAGAGCTGAGTAAGCTTCACAGCAAAGAAAGAGAACCTTTTAGGTAGATTTAAAGAACCTTTGCTGTACAAAATCCACATATATCCCGCCACCTTCATCATCAGAGGCACCTATTTGTGGTTCTATTGCCCACAGTGGCTCAAACTAAAAACTTGTGTACCAACTTAATCACAATTAAAGTTTCTATCACAAACAGAAAACCTTCTGAATAATCTAGAGAAAATGGAAAAGGACTAAAGCTAATTTTTGTTTAGACCACCTGCCTGATTTCTAATAGGACCCATCTATGTATTTTATGATTAAAATGTAAATTCTGCAGAAAAATATTAACAAAAACCACTATAAAGAAATATGAATAAATTCATTACAGCAAACAAAAAGACAAATTTATTAGATATATTGTGTTTATGTAAAGTTAAAAGATGAGAAAAATGCTATGCTCACAAAGGTATATAAAATGAGATAGTAACATCATGTTTGAACATTTACAAAGTCATTTTTTTAATCTCATTTTAGCCTATATTACTTAATCCATTTTTACAACAGCCACAGATACAAGATGCATTTCCTCCCTGTGAGTTTTAACAAAATCAAGTTAGATAATAATTAAATCAGCTTACTTAGGGCTGTGATTCTCAAACTCAGCATGCATCAGAATTACTTGGAAGGCCTGTTCAAGGATTGCTAGCCCCACTCCGTGTTTCTGATTTAAAAGGTTGTATTTCTAGTAAGTTTCCAGGTGATGCAGACAGATGCTGCAGGCCCAAGGACCACACTTGGAGCACTACTGAATTATGTTCAGTGAGTACATTTCAGTGATGTGCATTATCAAGGATAAATCTATCATAACTTAGAAGCAGTGGCAATGGGGATGGTCAAAATTTTGGTAAGTTGTTGCTCTTGAAACACAGCTGCTTTGTTTAAGTGTCTTTGTGCTTTGTTTATTGCACTAACAGTGGGTGAGAAAGTACTGTAATAAGAATTTACAGGAAAAATTGGATAAAGGTGATGACAGAAAAAACTTTTGAGCAAAATCTAGATGTAATGCTAAAGCTGTTCGGTGAAGTTTAGGTTTATATAGCTATGCCCTAATATCTTTTAAATCTTTGTGATTTAAATTCTTGTAGAAAAACATAATTTACTGCAAAAATAAAACCCCCTTTTCCACTGAATCAATTGTTTTTCAAATACAAACTTTCTTAAGAATGCAAATATCAATGCACAGCAGAAAGGGCTGCATTGTATTTTGCCTTCAACTACAGTATTTATATTGGTCAGCAGTTCATTAATTTGATGCATTCTCTTTTTTTTCAATTATGGTTTATATTCAATGTTATTTTTATTAGTTTCAGGTAAATTTGATGTATTCTTAACAGTGCTAAACATGGTTAAAATTCTACTTAAATAATATGAATTGAATAAGAAAAGGAAAATGTGCCTAGTTTGACAATGCCAGATGTTTGCAGAAACCCCAAATTTTTAATGTTAAATTCATCACCAGCCGATTAAACAAACAACAACAACAAAACCCCAGTCTGATCATACTCTGGATGCTAACTTGCACATGTAATTGACAATAATTCCTTACCTACTGTTGGAGTATTGGCAGCACTTAATGAAGCAGATGATGAGATAGAGGAAGAACTTTCTGCCCGAGCTAAAGGAGCAGCAGGAGGTGGGCTGGTGTTGGAAGTTACAGGTGGGCTAAATGGCCTGGGCTTAAAAACAAAGAGTTATTTATCAAAACGGTAAAACAATTCCTTTATCAGAAAAAGATTATTAGGTATCAGGTAAGTTTCACTTTAATATACTAAACCAAATTTATTTATGTGAGTTTCTTATACCTCAAAATTAGAGATGCCACAGGTCAAATAATTTTTTAGAAAATATAAAAAGTTTATTTTAAGACAATGCTGTCAAGAAAATCTTTGTACATAAATAATTTTCTGTGCATAAAAAAGTATGCTTAAGATAAATTCTCAAAAGTTAAATGATTAATTTAAGCAGTTAAATTTCCACACTTACTGCCAAACTGCTTCCCAAAAGGGTTACTGACTTTACAGCTTAAAAATACAAGAAAATATTTCTTTGCACCCTTGCCAGCAATGAATGAATGGGCATTATAAGATGGAAAAAATAATTTTAACTTTTAGCTAATCTGATAGATAAAAATAAAATAGGCATTTTCCCTTTTATAAGTTGTATGTATTAGCTTTGTCTGATTTAGTTTTGGGAGAACATAGTATTACCTGAACTTTTACTAACCCTTTACTTTTTTGCTACAAATATTTTCTCCCTAAATACTGCTTGCCTTTTACTTTTGGTGTTTACAAATTTCCACATTTTCCTTTATAATACATTTTAATATTTCCTCTTTGAGAAAGTTAACACAGAGGTTTGAGAAAATCTTAATTTTATTGTCTTCCCACTTTTCTAATTTAACATAAACAAATATAAATTCTTTCCTTCCAAATTCCTAATTGTTCCAATAATACATCAACAACACTTCCTGAGGTATTTTACTTTTTAAAATAAGGCATATTTGGCTTACTTAAAAATAACTTTTTCCTGTTTATAAAAGAATTAAATAAATACAGTATTTACTTAGTGCCTACTATGTATCAGGCCATGGGTTAGGTACTAGATCCAAAGCAGTGAATGAGACATTATTCCTGTCCTCAGTTGAGGGACTTGAAAAACAAAAGTCAAAAACAAACCCTATAAACATTCATATGCTAAAATTAGTCAACTCTTCACTGCATAAATATAAATTTACAGATGTTAACTTACTAAAATTAGAAAGTACTGCCCAAAGTGTTTTATAATTGGTAAACCCCCAACCCCATTTAACTATTTTAAAACTTAGTTCCAGAGGATGGCTTTTTGATGACTCATTATTATAAGAAATAGGTTGAAAAACTACAGCAAGGTGTAAAAATGCAGTTATGTATGTATACAGACTGACTGGGGTAGTGCAAGATATGAGGCCAAATAAATAGTAAATGCAACAGCTGATTTGAAACAAGTTTGGAAAAAGTCTTGAAATCAACTACTGTAGGGGACATTTATCCTGTGACAACACAGCCTCATGACCAATGTAATGTGGCTGCATTTTTACAACCTACAACTTAGAATGTGCTTTTGACAATTTTTTAGGAAAAGGCAACAACAGCTTTTTTTCCCCAAGTGGTTTTCTCTTGTTTTAGAACATCACTGTCTAGTACTGCAGCCACTAACACTTGAAATGTGGCAAATCCAAATCTGAGATGAGCTGTAACTATAGAATACACAGTGACTTTTGAAGATTTAGCATACACATGAAAATAATGTAAACACTCAATAATTTTCACAGTTATATGTTAAACTGATATTTGCATATATGAAGTAAAATATATATCATCATCTTTACTTATTTATGTGGCTATGAGAACACTTAAAATTATATACGGTGCCTGCATTTTATTTCTGTTGGACAGTGCTGCTTCAAAACAGCGTTTCTCAAACATTAGTATGCATCAGCATCACCTGGAAGGCTTGTTAAAACACAAATGCTGGACTACCCCCCACCCCAGATCTTCTAATTTGTCTGGGGTGAAGCCAGAAATTCTACCAAGTTCCCAAGAGAAGCTAATATTGCTGGTCTTGGGACCACACTTTGAAAACCACTGCTCTAGGTCATGGAGGGATTCTTTGTAAGGGTGTGGGGAAGGTGTGGTTATAGGCCTTCTGACAAAAGTGCACACAAAAGCACGTGAGGAAAAGGGCACTCCAGTGTGTGGCTGGAGAGAATTCGAATCAGCATAACCTTTCTGGTGGGCAATAATACAGCAATAATCATCAAGAGCCTTAAAAATGTGCATACCATTTGGCTCATGGATTTCACTTTTAAAATTTTACTACGGAAATAATGTCTGCAAAAACATAAACATAAGGAAATTCATTAAAACACTTTATAATGGAAGCCTGGAAATGAACTAAATGTCAAATAAATGTCTAAAAATGTTGGGAAATTTAATGAGGGCAACAGTGTAGAAGATCCACTATGCAGCCAATTCCACTGGTACTCCCTGAAGCAAGCCCATAGAGTGTGGTCTCTAGAAGGCTCTCAAGGCCAGGACAGAAAGTGAAGGGTAAGAAGAAGGGTTCAACTATGAAAGTCCCCCTTATTTAATAGATTTAACAACATAAAATTATTTGACAAAGAATTCTACCACTTTAAAGAAGTTTGAAAACTATGAATTCATGATATAGAAAAAGGTTCTCAAAATATTTTCAAGTGAAGAATGAATAAAAAATATGTAAGAGAAGACCTTTTATTTAAAAAAATGTACACATACCACTCACAGTAACTAACTTTTTGAGCAAGTATTTTCACTTGACAATGGGGAAAAAGTAGGTATACAATCTGAGTACACAAAACACAGAGTTTATTCTTGTATTATTATTTGTTATTGTATTATTTTCCATATGAATTGTAAACGTGCTTTACCCTACCCTGAACTAACTTATTTAAGTATCACAACAACCTATTATCTTATACCCACAAGGAAACAGATTCCAAATAAGAAACCTACCTAATGTTGCTCAGGTAATTATTGGCTCATAAATTTGTGCTTTTAGGAACTATATTTTATTACCTCTGAATAAATAAGTACTTATAAATTCAAAAAATAATGAGCCCTGACTGGGTAATTCAGTTGGTTAGCGCATTGTCCCATACACCAAAAGGTTGCAGGTTCAATCCCTGGTCAGGGCACGTCCAGGAAGCAGCCAATGTTTCTCTCTCTCAAATCAATATACACATCCTTGGGAGAGGATTAAAAATAATAACAACAACGAAAGGATATATAAAAATGTTAACAGTCGTTAATCTTTGAGTGGTAAAATATAGAAGGAATTTTTATTTTTTTTATGTGTTTTCTCTATTTTCCAAATTTTACAATATAATTATGCACTGCTTTTTAAAAGATTTTATTTATTTTTAGAGAGAGGGGTAGGGAAGGAGAAAAAAGGGAGAGAAACATCAATGTGTGGTTGCCTCTCACACATCCCCTACTGGGGGACCTGGCCCACAACCCAGGCATGTGCCCTAGACTGGGAATTGAACCAGCGACCCTTTGGTTTGCAGGCCTGCACTCAGTCCACTGAGCTACACCAGCCTGAGCCATGCACTGCTTTTGTAATCTGGTAAACACCCATGTTATTAAGATGGAATAATTTCTATATGACTTAAAAAATAACCATCTCCTTTGTAGCTGGTACTTAGCCTTTAATTTCACTTCCATAAGTCTGTTCATTGGGATAAGGTGTAAAAGAAAGATATCACCACGTCAACACTTGATGATCAAGCTTTTTCATTTAGTCATGAATTAGTCATTTTCTAACCATGTACCATATGACAGGCATTATGCAAAGTAATAAGGATATGAGATTGGCCAGGGCATAGTCCAGTATGGGGAACACACACAAAGAAAGTATGGCTGGTGAGGGGAGGGGAAGAGAAATAAAATGTGATCTGTGCACTAGGAGATATATAAGCAAAGTATATGGGTATAAGAATGATTAAACCCACTGGGGGAGGAGTAATGATCAAATAGGGCTTTACCCGCATGGTGATATTTAACAGGATCTTAATGGAAACTGAGAGGCATTTCAGACAAAGGAGGCAAAAGAAGACATGGATGTATAAAAGAGCATGATGTGTTTGAGGGACTGTGGAAAGTGTCAAGTAGCTGTACTTAGGCTGCAAAGAGGAGAATGTTGGACAGTCTAGTCTGGTAATGTGGGTAGTTGAGCAAGTTGGACAGTTAAGCGGATAATGCATACAGTTAATCAAAAGTCTTGTACATGAAGCTAAAACATTCAATCACACATGAATTATGAGGGACCACTGGATATGTGTATCAGGGGAAAAAGAAGATTAAATGTGACTTACAGAAATTTAATTCTGGCAATTAAACTGCCAATTAGTATAAAAGATAAAAGCAAAGCAGAATAGATCAGAGGCAAGAAGAGCGGTTTGGGAGAGCCTCACTCTGAGAGAACCCATAAAATTTCTTTCATTATCTGACAACTTTTGAAGACCAATGTTTTTCTTTTCTTTCTTACTTTTTTTTAAAAAGGTCCATTTTTTTTAATTCTAATTTTTAAATTTTTTTTTTTTATAGTAATATGTACAAGTCAATCAAGTGATGCAAATTACGGTTTCCTTATATGCAAAATAAAGTAAGCTGAACTAGATGCCTTCCAGGACTCTCCTGGCAGTGTACTTCTAAAGCCAGGAATCATTCCTTTCTTAATATTTGATTTTCAGCAAAATTATATAACAAATGCTTCTCAACTGTGAAACAAATGGGTACGGAATAGTATTTCTAAAATGTGCCAACTTTGTTAGGAAACCTTTTTCCTTCTGAATAATGTCTTGCTCCAGAGGTATGATAATGAGGTAAGACGGGAGTAAAGAAAGTGTTTGGGAAAACACTTCTATACTTTGAAGACTGAGTAGAAAATTCCAAGCATATAACTATAAAGAGACATATACCACTTACATCTTAAATCAAAACAGTGATAATTAAAAAGAAGAAACACCTGAGTACATACTATTTCATTAATCCCACTGAGCTTGCCTGAAGTAAGCTTTGGTCTGGAAGCAGGCCTTGGAGGTGGGACAATGGCGCCTACAGAGAGAGGAGTTGTGGGCCTGGCTGGTGGGGGGGAAATTGGAAGAAAATCATTAGTAAGTAGCAATCCATACATAAAGACATTCTATTATAGAGGAACTGTTAGGATTCAAAGCTTATTTTTCAGGAGTTTCTTAAAAAATGTAATTATAGATATTTGGTGAAATACTAGGAACCTATCAATCAAACAAGCGTTTTTGAAGCTACCAATAATAGTCCTGGAAAAAAAATCATTAAATTTTCAATAAAACTGACACAGATAAATTGTATTCCTGTTTCATTTATTTACACGTATAAAAATTAAATCTGATAAGTTAGCTGGTGTAGACAAACAATTTAAGGCCTAAGATCTTTAGTCTACTGCCCATACACCTACTTTACAGACAGAAATGTAAGACCAGGCCTTTGAAACACCACCTTCAAAACAGGAACATGAACTCTAAAAAACACTCACCGTAATTAAAACTGTAATTTGACTTTTTTTGAACCATATTATAACACTTTTTTGTGATAAAAGAATTAAAATGATCATTACTAAAAAAATTTCCCTTCATCACTAATTCATTTTTGGTAAGTGTTGAAAATAGTATTTTAACTTTCCCTAAATCCTATATAAATTTAGTGTTCACTGTTCTTCAACACCAGTTGCAAATTTTGCAATTTAATAAATCATTAATACTAACGCTCAGCGTCCCTAATCAAAAATAATTCTAATCATGGTAGAAATTAATGAGTGGAATTCAAATGCATATCATCAGAAGTCACATAATTCAGAAACTGAAGAATATAATATGGGAGGGAAGAAATATATTTCAGTTAAATTTTGTAAGTTTACAGATGTGTAAAGTTAAAACTATATAAATGGGCCTAAGTATATACATGGGGAAACAAGAGGTAATAAAGATGAGGACCCTTGGTCAACAAGGGAGGATTGGAAGCATGAAAAGGAAGAACATGGAGGTGGCAGGAAGCGACCTAAAGAAAAAAGGTGGTCCGCACAGGAGTGAAAGTAAGTGCCATGGGGGTTATGGAATCATTTAAAAAGCATACCATATGAAAGCAACTTTTAGGTTCCTTGAAGAAAAGAGTAGAAGGCTGGTAAGAAATCAAGTTTGGTTCCTAAGGCTGCTGCCCTGGTCCTGTCAGCAGCTGTCCTTTCATGCTGTCCTTAAGCCATAGGCTAGAAGAGATGTGCACCAGCCTGAGGACTATCTCTCTTCCCTGTGCGATGACACATTTACTTTGAAGATGTGTTCATTATCAGTGCAACCAGCACTGACCAATACTCCAGTCATTTCAAACTTGTGAGAGAGCCTAACACAACAGACCTTAACTTCATCATTGATCAGTCAAGTGGCCTTTCCAAATGGCGGTGAGACTGACTCAAAATCAAGACTAGTAGAAGTGTTAAGTTCAAATAATCAGAAATTGCTGTTTGGGGAAGCTAATAAAACTCTTTATAAATGAATCTATTAATTATAAATTAACAAATTTATATATTATAAATGAATCTATCTGCATATGCCAATTAGGTACTGCTTTCAGAAGCCTTTGAGGATTATTACAATTATTTATAAGCTTAAGTATTTTAATAGTGTGGGGTATTTTTTGTAGTAGTAGTGATGTTGACATTGGAGCTCACGTCCAAGAAATGTCTATTAGATGCAATATATGAGGAAATAAAAAGTGGCTTGTAAAGTATAAAAACAGGAGATAAGAGCCAATCTACATCTGCCCTCTGGCAATGCCTCGGGAGAATAGATAAGGCCTGTTTCCAACACCATTCTTTATCTAAACAAACAAACAAACAAAACATACTAATCTAGACTCCAGAAGCAATGATAATGATGCAGAGGAAAAATCAGCACTATTGTCAGCTTCTTCTGTCATTAATTTTTGAGGACATGTGATATTATGGCAAAGGCCACTCTGATCCTCAGAGATGACGCTTGTGGGAGATCTCTCAACCAAAGCATCAGGAAACCCAAAGGTATTTTTGGCTTTCCAGTACAATCTCTGGAATGCTCTCTGAGCTCCCGTGGAGACATGAACTTGTAACAAGTTCATCAATAAAGGAAAGCCACTGATTCTGCAACCATGAAGCAAAAGGAAACTTATTTGTGCTCTCTGATGGGGCTACTAACTGCTGTTTAACAATAATTATCTTTTTCAACATCACTAATATTCTTTGAAGGGCAAAATAATTTATGGCATTATTTTTCAGACTACAGAGGAAGGTTAAAAATGTATACTAAAGTGAATTTTAAAACTAGCAAAAGTATAACAAATATTTTATCATATCCTAGCTACTAAACATCAAATGACCACTGAATGAAAATACATCACTTTTTTACCTGAATTGAAAGTGATTTGGGTAAAACATTCTTTAGACAGGTAGCAAGAGGAAAAGAGAATGCTTTCTTGAAAATAAAGAGACTGTGCTAAAGAAAATGAGAAACAAAGGGTAGCGTTACAAACATAACTAAAGTCTCTGTGATACCAATGTAAAATTTTTTATTAAAGATTTGAAAAAATAATTCATAAAAGAATATTAACAAAACTGAAAAAACATTGTTTAAGGACCCTCTTTATTCTACATACAAAACACTATTCTGAAATTCTTACCAAACAAAAAAGAGACTTAAGGACAACTTCAGCTTGTCCTCTACAATTTTACTTTCCTTATACTACCTATCAGTAAAGTTATTTTTATAAACTAATTACTAACAAATGCTCATTGAGAAAGGCTATGATGATACTTCTGAATATGTTCAACTATCTATCGACTACTTCTTGCTGTTTTACAAGTATTAGATACAGACCACTTACTTCCCCTTCAAAATTATAGATTGTTTCAGGTTAAGGTTGCCTAAAATACAATTAAAATTATTTTTAAAATAATACTTTCTAAACAGTCTAATTTTAAATACTAGTGTTCATTTTATTATTAATAGTAAAATGTTTCAACAAGGCTTACTGTTTTGTTAATCTGCCAGAGTACAAAAAATTCTAGAATTGGTAATATCTAGATTTGAATCTATGCTTCATCATTTCCTACTTATATGATCTTAGAGAAGTTCCTGACAATCTCTGAGTTTCTAAAATCCCTGAGAAAGTTGAAGATCAACTTAAAACAGTGATTTTATTTTCTTATTTTGAACAAGCAGTGGTATTATTAAACATGTATTTCTGATGTCTGCTTTGAGTGTTGGCAAATGAGAATTTATATTTTGGAGATAAGAGGAACTTAACATACTCTTGCCAAAACAACTTAAAAGCATTCAAGTCCTTTTAGTCACTGTTTGGGAAGTGCTAAAACCTTTCTGGAAAGCAGTTTGGCAATAAGTATCAATGAGTGTAACTTCTAACTCTTAAATCTTATATTGATAAATTATTATAAGGAGCCCTGGCTGGTGTGGCTGAGTGGACTAAATGCCAGCCTGCAAACCAAAGGGCTGCCAGTTCAATTCCCAGTCAGGGCACATGCCTGGGTTGTAGGCCAAGTCCTCAGTTGAGGAGGTATGGGAAGCTACCACACACTGATGTTTCTCTCCCTTTCTCCCTTTCTTCCCCTCTCTCTAAAAATAAATAAATAAAATATTTACAAAAAAAGGATATGGCGAGACATGCGCAAAATTCATTACACTCATGAATGTTCATAATATAAGAAAATCAGATGCAATGTAAATGTCCAGCAAGAAAGCACTGGTTACAGTAATGCACATCTATACAGCTGAATTTTATCCATACACATTAAGGTTATTTAGGCATCAATACGGCTTAGAAATATATAAATGCTTAGAAATAAATTTATAAATTAAAAAAAAAAAAAAACACAAAAACAACCCTGTTGATGTCTCATAAGCCATAGGGTCTTTAAACTAAGTTAACTAAAACCAGTGTCAAATTACTGTTATCTGGCAGTATGATAAGAAGACAAGTTTAAAAAATTTTTTATTATTAGTACAACAATAAGCAATGAGTAAATCAACTAGAAAAAGTAACTACTAAATTTCTCAGTTTAAAATATATACGCAAATATACATATATTTACCTGATGATGATGATGAAGTTAGTGAAGCTGAAGATGATGAATCAAGAGATGGTCCAAACAGAGGGTCCCATGCAAGTAAATCACTGGTCCCTTTCCTTCCATAGTGTTTTAAAAATAAGGATTTTAATAAAGGAATATTGTATTAGTATAAAATATAGTCACTTACTCTTTCACAGAATTATAATAGCTCAACATACATGATTAAAAAGTTTGATGTTCTGCCAATGGAATATGGGAAGAAACTCGACAAATTTAATAAACTAGTATTTTTTAACCACTTTAAGTAGAAATCTACAATAGCATTGTATGAAGGTGGCAAGGAGAGAGGAAAGAAGAGAAATCCCCACTTATCACACCTTGTTATTCTTAACAATCCTAGGGGCTGTCAGAATAGAAATAATGATTTCAGCTTTACAAATGAAAATAAGCAGTCTCTAAATGAGCTGCCTAAGAACACAGTACTACTTAATTCTACAACAATTTCAGGTGTTAAGTGATGTGAAATTAGATAGAAATTTTATAAAGTAATGCTTATTTTCAAAGAAAGAGAGTAAAGGATTTTTTAAAAGTACTTCTCAGGTACACAAGTAAGCCCAACAAGTTGATACAAACTTCACAGATCCGCTCACTACAGTAGATGATGTAATTATCTCAGTGAGATCCCTGGTTAATCCACTGCCTGAGTCAATAAGGAAGTCTGGTGAAACATCTGGGTCAGACATGCCTTTTTATGAGATATAACCAAGACTATGGACAAAATCATCGAGAGGGTCAACATTCTAGTTTCAAAAAAAACTCAACATAATGCAGACCAATGATTTTCCTCTACAGACTCTTAAAATCCACTGTACTAGTTACTCTGTTACTCTCTGGATTCAACTTCTGGCTCTTTACAAACATTTATGTGACTATAATCTCTAGATCCTGAAGCACCTGACCTTAGCCACCACCTCTTTTTAAAATTATTTTTTCCCAGCTTTACTGATGTATGCTTGACAAATCAAAATTAAGATGTAAAAACAGAAATGAAATCCCCATTAAAATAGTATTTTAAAGCAGTGCTCCCAACCTTTTTGGCACCAGGGACCGGTTTTGTGGAAGACAATTTTTCCACCGACTCAGGAGGGGGACAGCAGGTGGGGGATCAGGAGACAGGGGGTGGAGCTCAGCAGTAATTCCAGCAAAAACTTCACTTGCTAGCCTGCTGCTCACCTCCTGCTGTGTGGCCCAATTCCTAACAGACCACAGACCAGTACTGGTTCAAGGCTAGGGGGTTGGGGATCCCTGTTTTAAAGTATCAAACTGCCATTATTTTTAAAAAATATTTTTTCAAAATCTTAGAAAACACCCACTAGATAATAAAAATGTTACAATGACCCACAGGCAATATATCTATTATCTCAACATGCATCTACATGGACACACACATTTTGCATGGTAAAGCGTAGCAAGAATTACAATTGGATAAATGATTCCTAGTTTTAAAACATTCTATAACTTATCTTTAGAAATGGTAAATCAATAGAATACCACCAATATATTCAATTCATGCCTAGCTTGAAAAGTATCAGATAATTTTAAACTACCCATTAATTATCCATTAATTAAGCCTACTTTTATTCATGCAAAAACATTAAAAGAAAGTAGTCTTGATAGATACAGAATGAAAAAGGACCCATGCAATGAATGGCTTAAAATATTTTTTCTTTTTAACAGCTGGCATGCTTTCTAGCCCTCTCCTTTTTCAACTTGAGACAGTTCCTCATTTTGAAGCTCAAGAAGTTTACAGTCTATTTATTTTATAAGGTCACAGTCAAAATTGAAGGGAAAAAGTGGGAAAATTTCCATGAGAATAACTAGTTGAAATAAAGACATGTATAAACTTGGAATACTATCATTTATTTAGAAGCAGTGAGGCCATCAAGGTCAAATACAATTGAATGAATTTTTTAAAAATTGTTATAAAAAAGAAGTATTATCAAATGAGCAATGAAAAACTCCACAGGACATCTGACAGCTTAAGAAACGGTAATTCACAACATCCTACTGGAATTGAAACTACAGAGATAATAAAACTCTAGAAAACAGGACAAAGGATACTTCGAATTTAAAGGTAGAGGGAAGAGAAGAATAAAAAGGTGGAGGAAATAGGAATTTTAGGGCAAACCATTCTGTATAAAACTATAATGGTGGACATATCATTATCCATTTGTCAAAACTCACATGATGTACAACACCAAGAGTAAATCCTAGCGTAAACCATGGACCTAGGCCATAATGATGCGTCTATTAGGTTTAATGTTTACCACAAAAGCGCTACTATAGTGGGGGAGGCTGAGCGTATGTAGGGGCAGAGTATACACAAAACCTATGTACCCTCCATTCAATTTTGCTGTGAACCTAAATTGCTCTAAAAAAATAAAGTATTTGTTAAAAAAATTTAAACATGGGACTTACTCATTGGATGCAGCAGACGGTTTCGATTTTGTTAACTCTTCACCTAATTAAAAATCACCTCATTACTACAAGCAATTTTAAAATTCTGGAATAATATTATTTAAACAAATGTGAAAAAAAGAAAAATCAGCTTTTAACAAGTTTTCTATTGTGATGAATATTAAAATAGCTGAAATTCTGCTACATCTTTATTTCTTCTAACATCTGTAGTGAGAAATGTAGGTCGAATCAACTAACTTCTCATATTTATTAAAATAAAATACCTGTTCAAAAGAGAAAAATATGGGACTGCAACTTCAAAAATTAGGACAAATGTTTAAGTACTTATGTAAGTTATCACTCAAGACTTTTAACTGATGAATCATGAAAGCATTTTTCAAATTCTAAGATTAGTGATTGCTATGTTGACCAAAAGTAATTACCAATGCTTGAAGGATCCTACTTTAAAAAATTAAAATCTGTAAAACCTAGAGCAACAGTCTCTATAAAATAGTCTCTTTTGCATTTGTAACATGAATTATTTCATAAGCAACTAGTACACAGGGGAAAAGCATCAGTAACGCAAAAGTCATGTTGGTTCATAAGCACTTTTCCCTGCACCTCAATGTTTTGCATCATTAATGGCTAATGAACACAAAATACATCAGCATGGCTAACTGCAACAAACTACGAGGAACACCACCACTGCACACAATGCCCACTCCACACCACGTTCTCCCATTTGGCTCAGTTTAGCATTTTCCTGTAAGTGCTTATTGGCTGTTCTCCATCTTTTTGCATTTTGCCCTCATTTCTGTAATGAAATTCTCACCTTTTATCCTCATTTTCTTCATATTCTCTATCAATCTACTCACCATTTCTTTTTCAAAAGTAAAATACTGCATTTTGTTTGATATTTAGTAAATTTAATGGGTCTTATTTATTTTTTAATATATTTTGATTATGCTATTAAAGTTGTCCCATTTTCCCCCCTTTATTCCCCTTTGCATTGCACCCCTCCCCCAACAACATCCCCCCACTCCTTAGTTCATGTCCAAGGGTCATATATATAAGTTCCTTGGCTTCTACATTTCCTATACTATTCTTAACCTCCCCCTGTCTATTTTCTACCTACCATTCCTGCTACTTATTTTCTGTACCTTCCCCCCATTCCCACTCCCTGCTGATAACCCTCCATATGATCTCTATTTATGTGAATCTGTTTTTGCTCTAGTTGTTAGCTTCATTTGTTTTTGTTTTTTTAGGTTCCGTTGTTAATAGCTGTGAGTTTGTTGTCATTTTAATGTTCATATTTTTTATCTTTTTCTTAGATAAGTCCCTTTAACATTTCATACAATAAGGGTTAGGTGATGATGAACTCCTTTAAATGGACCTTATCTGAGAAGCACTTTATCTTCCCTTCCATTCTAAATGACAGCTTTGCTGGATAGAGCCATCTTGGATGTAGGTCCTTGCCTTTCATGACTTGTAATACTTCTTTCCAGCCCCTTCTTGCCTGCAAGGTTTCTTTTGAGAAATCAGCTGACGGTCTCATGGGAACTCCTTTGTATGTTAACTCTCTCCTTTATTCTTGCTGCTTTTAAGATTTTCTCCTTATCTTTAATCTTGGGTAACTTAATTATGATGTGCCTTGGTGTGTTTCTCCTTGGGTCCAACTTCTTTGGGACTCTGAGCTTCCTGGACTTCCCGAAAGTCTACTTTCTTTGCCAGATTGGGGAAGGTCTCCATTATTTGTTCAAATAAGTTTCCAATTTCTTGCTCTTCCTCTTCTCCTTCTGGCACCCCTATGATTTGGATGTTGGAACGTTTCAAGATGTTCTGGAAGTTCCTAAGCCTCTCCTCATTTTTTTTGAATTCTTGTTTCTTTGTTCTGTTCTGGTTGAATGTTTCTTTCTTCCTTTTGATCCAAACCATTGATTTGAGTCCTGGTTTCCTTCCCATCACTGTTGGTTCCCTGTAGAGTTTTCTTTATTTCACGTAATGCGACCTTCATTGCTGCCTGGGTCTTTTTTATGCTGTTGAAGTACCCAGTGAGTTCCTGGAGCATCCTGATAACCAGTGTTTTGAACTGTGTATCTGATAGGTTAGCTATCTCTTTGTTATTTAGTTGTATTTTTTCTGGAGCTTTGAAGTGTTGTTTCATTTGGGCCATTTTTTTGTTGTCTCCGTGCACCTGTTATGTAGTAAGGGGCGGAGCCTTAACTGTTCACCAGGGTGGGGCAACCCACATTGCTCTGTTGTGATGCTGTATGCTGGGGAGGGGTCCGAGAGGGAACAGTGATGCTTGCTCCACTCTCTGCCAGTTTTCAGTCACTTCCTCTGCTACCCACAATCAAATTCGGCCCTTCTGGTGCTGGTTCCTGGGTGGGTGGGCTTGTGTACATTCTAGGACCCTGTGGGTCTCTCCAACAAACTCTCCTGTGAGGCTGGGAGTTTCTCCTGCTTCCGTCTGATCCCCCACAGGTGTTTTCAGTCAGAGGTTTGAGGCTTTATTTCCCTGTGCTGGAACTCTGGGTTGTGCCGTCTGTCTTGCTCCCCAGTTGTTCCTCCCAGTTTACCTGCACACAAATGTGGGGCTGCCCAGTCTGCAAGCCACCGCCTCACCTGGTCCACCAGCTGCCACCTTGCTGCGAGTACTCTCTGCCCGGCTGCCCAACTCCACCCCTCCTACAGCTCTGGATGAATGTTTCCTTTTAACTCCTTGGTTGTTGGACTTCCAAACAGTTTGATTTTTTTGTCAGTTCTGGTTGTTTTTTTGTTTTTAAATTTGTTGTTGTCCTTGTTTTGGTTGTGTGAGGAGGCACAATGTGTCTACCTACACTTCCATCTTGGCCGGAAGTCCATAAGCTACTCTTTGTTTTTGCTGATTTCTAAAAGATACAGTATTCAGGTATTAAAGTTTAAGGCAGTGGTGTCAAACTCATTTTCACCGGGGGCCACATCAGCCTTGAAGTTGCCTTCAAAGGGCCAAATGTAATTTCAACTTCTTAACAGTTAAGGAGTAAGTTACATTTATACAGTCCTAGAATTATTTCAGCCCTTTGAAGGCAACTGCGAGGCTGATGTGGCCCCTAGTGAAAATGAGTTCAACATTCCTGGTTTAAGGCATGACTCAAAGCTAAAAGAGATTAATATAATTTGTCTTCTGTTATAAAATAAGTATCCTTTTAGTCTGTTAAGGCTCATGATGAGAAAATCCTATTTCTATAACTACATATGTAGGGCCATAAGCTTAGCAAATTGCCTGATAAATTTTAATAGTAATAAAATAACCAACTTAAATGTCAAACTTACTAGATGAATTCTGATTCATCTGCACCTAAAACAGAAACACAAGAATTAAGTGCAATTAAATAAATAATTTAATCTGGTAATGAAATATTTCATAAATTGTTAATACTAGGAACCTAAATTTTAAATTGCTTTTAGTAAATCTGCTCAATTGTAAACTGCAGTCACATAAAGATATACAGAAAAAACTTTTAGTAGTTTTATACTTAAAAAAATAATACATGTACTTTTAACAGTCAATGAAATGTTTTTAAATATTAAACTATTAAATACCTAAAATAACTTACTATGACTTGGTAATTTATAATATTTAATGCAAATATTTTGAAAATCAATGTTCAAACATTACAATTTTTTAAGATCAATAGATAAAAATATAAAATCTTGCACTTACTGGGCTGTGTCTCTAGCAGTACATGAAAAAAAAGAGATAGTGATTTTTTAGATTTTAAAATATCATTATTTTCTATTCTCTCACCAAAATAAATAAATAGATAAAATATCATACTTTCCAGTTCTAATACTTTGTCTATTACCTTCTGAATCATACCTACAATCTATACTCCTTAAAAACACACACTCCTGGGGGAGAACACTTAAGCCAGGTAAGCAAACTGGACAACAAAATATGCTCACAATGTCCTTTTTCTGCACCTAATATTAACAATGAACAATTTTATGATTATATTATTTATTTTCTGAGAATGAAATTAATACATGTTCAGTTTTTTAATAAATATAAAAGAGCACAAAAGAGAAAATTTAAAATCATCAATGAGTTCACTACCCAGAGATTATTGCTTAACATTTTGATGTATATTCCTCTAGTTTTTTTATTTACATATATATTTTAAATTAGTTATGCTCTTAGACAATAAATATTTTTAATGGTTTCTCAACTTTCTACTTCATATATTTATATACCATAATTTAACCTCAGAATTTAATCTTAATGTTAACTAGTAATGGTAGAATAAAACCACACTTCAGAAATCTGCCTTTTTGGTAGAAAAAAAATTCTAAAATTAAATTTTAAAGTTGAATGACTAGGAGAAAAAATTTTTTTATCCAAACACATACATAGGAACTACTTAAAATATATAATCAAATAACAATATGAAATAGTGAGGACTTTTATTCTCTATTATCAAGGAGAACAGATTTAATATCAATTATGAACATGTACTGACACACACTAAATATCATTCTAAGACATACTTTTCCCCCCAGAGTTTAACAATTTTGAATTTAGACTATGACATCAATGGAAAGATACAGTACTATTTTCTTCACTCCCTCAAAAGATATTAAGTATGGTATCTCAAAAATGAGAAATCAATCACTATAACCAAGAATTCTTAACCTTTCCCTTTCCTTCTATGAAAAGTATACAAAAACAAATGTTACACTGACAAAAAAATGCAAAGATATTACTTAATTTTTAAATTCATTTTTACAGAACTCCCTTCTACATAAAGTTCACAAAACATAGACAAAAACTTAAAAATTAGATGAGGAAGAGATTAATACTACCACTTCACAAAAGTCTGCCTGTGTCATATAGCCCTATTTATAAAATACAACAAATGGTAGAAACAGATTTTCTTTTGCTTCCTTTGTAATACACTTTCAAAAGGAAGCAAAACTAAGCCAAACTCACAAGTTCATTTGCCTGTATAAAAATTATAAACTGTATACCTCAATAAAGCTGAATTAAAAAATATAAATATTTCATTATCCAACATGCTTAAACTATTGTTAAGTGATGTTTCACTTTTTATTATTCTGAAAATTAAGCAGATGCAGGTAGTCATGGTATTTAAAAAAGAAAGACTTCTATATAAGAAGTTCAAACTTGTTCATTTTCTTACTCACAGATATTGCTGGAGAGAGTGTTATATTTCCTATTGACATTTTTAATTCATCCAAGGAAGCCATTGTATGATGTGAGTTATTTGGATGCATAGGTTTTATTTCTATCCGATACTTCTTTGGTTCTTCATCTTCAGAATCAGAATCACTAGATGAGTAGAAATGGTTCTCTTTGGTATGTGAGTATCAGTTAAAAAATTTAGTTTTGAAATTGTCTTATGCACAACCATTTTTTTCACACATTTATAAAAAGTTAACAATAAACCTTTAAGAGATAGGACAGACTTTAACAGAAATATAACTAGTAACTTTTGTTAATAAAAACATGTCAAATGAAGAATATGGAATCATTTTATGATAATTAATTAAAAACCTGAAAACCTTTTAAATAAGAGTATTTTAACTGTCCACTTATATGATAACATAATCCATAAGAATCTTCAGATGATAAAAGGATATCATTCTGATTTGCTTCTGGTTTTATACTATAGCCTTCTTCATCTACATCAGGAATGTTCTATGGGAAGAAGAAAAAGAAACTTTAATGATGACTCCAAATTACAAAAATATTATTAAACCTTAACTATTACTGAGGGGCTATATCATTTATCAAATGTCAGTAAGTTAACAAAATCTTAACACTGTGGGGAAATTGTATCTTCTAGTTACTCAGCTTCAAATCACACTCCATTCTTCAGAAGTCTGAAATAGAAAAGCATTTCAAAATAAAACATAAGGAACATTAAAATGTATAGAACAGGTGTTCATATGAAATGCCAGCAGTTCTGTAGACAATCAAATCTTCACAGTAAAAAAAAAGCATGAGACTTCCGGTCAAGATAAAGGCATAGGCAAATACCCTTCACTTCCTTGCATAACAAGAAGGATCACAAATAACCTCAAAACAAAAAATACCTAAAACTGCCAGAAAATCAAACTGTATAGAAGTCTGACAACCAAAGATTTAAAGAAGCCATATTCATCCAGATGGGCAGGTGGGCTGGAGATGGAGAGCCCAGGAGAAGAAGATGCGGCGTAATACCAGCAAGGTTGCCAGTGGAACCAGTCGTTCCACATTTGTGTGTGGTAGATAACATCGGGAAGGATGCCTTGGGAGCAAGTGACCCCCAGCCCCAGGTCAAACTGCACAGTCCAGGTTTCCAGTGCCAGGAAAATAAAGCCTCATAAATTCTGGCTGTAAAAACTAGTGGGGATCGGAGTGGCAGAAGAAATTGCAGGTCTCTCGGGAGAGGCCATTTAAAGGGCCTGCACGGTCCTAGAACGAATGCAAACCCACCCACTCTGGGAACCACCACCAGGTCAGCTAGAGGGGCGCCAGTCACATACGGGAAGGTGGTGGTGAAATGACTGGAAACAGGGTGGGAGCCAAGCAAGTCTTAGTGTCATTGTTCCCTCTCCAACCCTCCCCGCCCCATTCAGAGCCACAAAGCAGTGAAGCAGGTTGCCCTGTCCTGGCAAATACCTAGGGTTCACCCCATACAACTTAACAGGTACACTAAGACAGGGAGTCAAAGCAGCTCTACTTAATACACAGAAACAAACACAGGGAAGTTGTCAAATTGAGGAGACAAAGAAATATGGCCTAAATGAGAGAACAAAACCCCAGAAAAAAAGAGCTAAGCAAAATGGAAGTAGCCAACCTATCAGGTGCAGAGTTCAAAACACTAGTGATAAGGTTGCTCAGAGAACTCACTGAATATGGTGAAGAAATTAAGGCTACGCTAACAGAAATAAAGAAAAATCCACAGGAAACCAAGGTGAAGGGAAGGAAGCCAGAGTTCAAATCAACTATTTGGAACATAAGGAAGAAATAAACAATCAACCAGAACAGAATGAAGAAACAAGAATTCAAAAAAATAAGGAGAGAACAGGAAGACTCTGGACATCTCCAAAAGTGCCAATACCCAAATCATAGAGATGCCAGAATGAGAAGAGGAAGAGCAAGAAACTGAAAACTTACTTGAAAAAAAATGAAAGAAAGCTTCCCTGATTTGGTGAAGGAAATAGACATAAAAGTCCAGGAAGCAGAGAGAATCCCAAAGCAAGTTGGATCCAAAGAGGAACACACCAAGACACATCATAATTAAAATGCCAAAGGTTAAAGATAAAGAAAGACTCTCAAAAGCAGCAAGAGAAAAGGAGAGAGTTACCTACAAAGGAGTTCCTGTAAGACTATCAGCTGATTTCTCAAAAGAAAACTCTGCAGACTAGAAAGGACTGGCAAAAAACTCAAAGTGATGAAAAGCAAGGAACTACAATCTAGATTACTCTATCCATCAAAGTTATCACCTAGAATGGAAGGGCAGATAAAGTGCTTCCCAGATAAGGCAAAGCTAAAGGAGTTCATCAACACTAAGCCATTATTATATGAAATGTTAGTTCATCAAAACTATGAACATTAATATGACAACAAACTCATAACTATCAATGACTGAATCTAAAAATACAAAAACAAAGCAAACAACTAGAACAGAAACAGAATCACAGAAATGAAGATCACACGAATGATACAACCTATAAATGAATACGCAGTTCTTCCTATACAAAAATGATTAAAAAAAGAGAGATCACATGGAGTTATCAGTGGGGAGGGGGAAGGGGAGAATGGGAGAAAAGGTACAGGGATTAAGAAGCATAACTGGTAGGTACAAAACAGGGAGATGTTAAGAACAGTAAAGGAGATGGAGAATCCAAAGAACTTATATGCATGACCCATGGACATGAACTAAGGCGGGGATTGCTGGAGGGAAGGTACCAGGTGGAGGGGGGCAAAGGGGGAAAAACTAGGACAACTGTAAAAGAATAAACCAATAAAATATACTTAAAAAAAGTAAAAGCACAAGACTGCGTGTGTCTGTAGAAAGGAGGTGATGAAATCAGAGGACAGCTTAAGTAAATGAAAATAAATAAAATATATACAAAAACACAAAAAAATAGCCCTGGCTGGTGTGCCTCGGGAGACTGAGCACTGGACTGTGAAGTAAAAGGTCACCAGTTCGATTCCCAGTCAGGGCACATGCCTGGGTTACAGGCTAGGTCCCCCAGTAGGGGGGGCACGAGAGGCAACCACACATTGATGTTTCTCTCCCTCTCTTTCTCCCTTCCTTCCCCTCTAAAAATAATAAATAAAATATTTTTTTTAAAAACACAAAAAAAGAAATAAAAGACTACCTAGAAAGTTAAAAACTATACTAAAATACTACTTTTACTCTTGAGACTGGCAAAAATTCAAAAGCTTGAAAATACCCTCTGTGGGCAAAGCTGTGGGGAAATGTACTCTTATACTTTGCTGCTATAAATACAAAATACCACAGGTCCTTGAATAAGTTCGTTTTGTTATAACATTGACTAGATGCCACAGGAAGTTAATTCTTGTTTGTATCAATTAGCTAGCTTATGGTGAAAATGGTTTAGTTATACAAAGTTTCACTTAATGTCACAGAACCTACCAACAAGGTTGAGAACTTACTGCAGTACAATCCCTCCAGAGAGAAATTTAACAATCTCTAAAAAAAAATCTATGTATTTAACTCTTCCACCCAGGAATTCCGCTTCAAGGAATTTACTCCCAAAATACACCCTCAACAATTCAAAAATATGTACACAACAAAATTAATCACCAAAGATTATCGATAACTCAAAATTATGGGAAAGTACCTAAATATCCAAGCATAGTTTAATAAACTATGATATATACAAAAATATAGTATACAGCTATTAGAAAAAGAAAAGCATTTTTATGGTCTGACATGGAGTGACTTCCAAGAATTACTGCTAACTAAAAAAAGAACAAAAGAACATATATAGTATAATATCTTTTAAGTAAGAAAAAAGGAAAATTAAAATAGGCATATCTGCTTATCTTTATGAAAAAACACAACAACAACTCTGGAAGAATAAATCAAAACAAAGCTGGTCATCTACCAGGCAGAGTGATGAAGCAGAACAAACACAGGAGGAAGGGGCACTCCTCTAAGTATTCCCTTATAGTTACATAAGAGAGTATTTCTACTGTCAGAACACAGGATTTTCATTCTAATTTGCATCAGAATGGGACTATTTTGAACATTTCTTATGTTTAGATATCACTGTTATTTCTTTTTATGAAAAATGCCTGTTTTTAATTAATGATCTTTTCCTACAGGGTGTTTGCTTACCTTTTATACTGATTTGTATAAAAACTTTATGATGGAAAATAATTAACCACTTGTTACATGTCTTGTAAATACTCTCTGCCAATTTATGTTTAGTTAATTCAAATCTTTTATGGGATATTTCTTCTAATTTTATATGCTTTTTTTATTTCTACACAAATTTATCAATCATTTCTTATATGGCATAAGAATTTTGTGTTCTCTTTAAAAGCCCTTTTCTAACTCCAGATATATACTGACTAAAGTTCAAAATTGGTTCATACTGGTCATTATACAATAGTATCAAATGAGCCGAGAGAATTAGAAATGTTTTATTTATGGAGTATATATAAAATAAAACATGAAGTACTAAAGTATTTTAAGCAATGTTGCAATCATCAAACAAATGCTATACATAGTTAATTCAAAAATAAAATAAATGCACAAGTATTAAAGTAAATGGCAAACATATCTGCTTGCTTTTTCATTAATTAATAAACCAAGTATATTAAACAGGCAAGTGGTAAGATAAATGTTTTAACTCTAAAAACACTCTGATGATTCCTAGAGCTCATTGGGAGGCTATTTCATTATTTTCACTATAAATTTACTAACAAACTATAGTTTTCTTATTTTAAAGCTGAAATATGAAACAAAGTACTAATTTTATCTTAATACAAAACACAACGTTTCATAAAATACCTAGTTCTTTATTTTGGCACCATTATGCTGTAAAAGGTGAAACTGTTTTGGAACCAAAAGAAACAAAAATTATGCAAGCAAAAACAATAAGGAGAGGAGATGAAGAGCCTGACTACTACACTTAGCAGCAGGACCAGTGTTTGAGGAGCAATCTGAAAATATATGCACTACTTACACCATTTGGTAAATCTACTCTTCTGCTGTAACCACAGATAGCTCCATTTGATATCTTCTTTAATTATATATAAAGAAATATATTTAAATAAGGAATAAAAACAAATTTTCTTTAAAACAAAGTAAAAAGCACAGAAAAGTACTAATAATGGTTATTTTTTCTAAAATGACAATGTCTTAAATAAATACAGGAACAGATAAAGTATTATTTTTAATAGATCTAAGACTAAATTAGTAAGAGCACCACATTTCAAAATAAAGTATGCAGATTTGAGATCTGGCACAGTTCCCAAGAAAGAGCAATATGCTGTGGAACCACTCCCCCAATTTTAAAAGTTAAATGTGCACTTGTCAAACACAGTTAGAAACACCTTCTATTTAATAGGAAAGCACTGGCAATATAAAGCCAGAAGTGCATCTGTAATATAATTTTAATAATGAATTTATAACAACGTGAGTAGTATTTTTCTTGGAAAGATGTATAAACAACTGAACCCAAATATGTTATTTCCTAATGAAAATGGCTAATTTAAATAGTTTATATCCAAGTAAAATCTACTTACAAGTGAATCTGCATCAGGGCATTCCCTATTAAAACAAACAAAGTATTAGAAATAGCCAATTATTAGAACTGTCTGACAATAATACTTTATTGAAAGTGTTCACCTTGGTATGTAAGCATAACTTTTATTTAAACTCTATAAAAACACTTAGAGAAATTTATCTCATGAAAATTAAAATATGCCAAATGATTTTAAAATTCAAAAGAAAGCATTCCTGTACCCATGAATACACACATGAATTTTATCAAGGAAGCTGTCAGTCTTACAAGGATTTCTAGTGACCTTTAATTCTTCAGGGAGACAGAATAAAAAAAAGTTTCCTTCAGAGAAGAAAGTCTGGCTTGGTAAATAACATTTCTACATAAATTTTCAAAACTTTTAAAAAAGTCTACACTTTCAAAACTGAAGTTTAAAGTATACTACTTTCTATAAGCTAGTTTATATAAAATCAAAACCATCTTTTTAAAAAAGGTTTTATTTATTTATTTATTTTTAGAGAGGAGGGAAAGGAAGGAGAAAGAGAGGGAAAGAAACATGGATGCACCCCAACTGGAGACCAAACCTACAAACCAGGCTTCCGCCTGACTGAGAAGTGAACCAGAGACTTTCTTTGCTTTGCAGGACAAATCCCAACCGAGCCACACCGATCAGTGCAAAATCAGACCCACTTTTCTCCAAATTTGTTAAATGAGTACTTAGACTTCCATTTGGAATAGTTTTCTAGTCTAATGTAATATGTAGTTCGGAACTGGTATTTTATCATTTAACTGATAAACAAATATGACTGGATATACTATAAATTAGTAAAAACTTATTTTAAATGTAAAACTAAACCATAATTACCAACCTTCTCAATTAACCAAATAACAACCTAAAAATGTGAAATTAAAGATACTGAAGCCATGAGGAATAAGGTTAGAATAATTTCTATGTATACATTCTAAAACAAATTTACAAACAAAAATAGAGTTCAGATTTGAAAGGCATCTGGATTAGTTACATAATCTTTAGCTTGAGACCGATAATGCACATTATGTCAAAATGTGGCACTTTAACAGACTGAAAATACAGGCTTTATGTTCACCTTAAGAGCCAAATTAACAATAAAAAGCACTAAATTAGTATCTAGAATAGACAAATAATCTCTATCTACCCAAAGACTAAGCACAAACCAGGATAGTCTACAAACTGAAGAATTTTGTTACAGGAAAATAAAATGGAATAGGTTGAATAAATGAAAAAAGAGTGAGATGACTGAACTGCTTTTAATCCAACTGAATCACCAAAAGGTCAGGGTAAATGCAAATCTCATATGTCTTTATATTTACTTAAAATCACAATTTTGAAAAAGAGCTTCCTTATTATTGGTAGATGAGAAAAACCTATGTACAACATTTTGCCGTGTGTAATGCACATTTTTTTGCCTAAATTTTTGAGGGAAAAATAAGGATGCCCCTTATACCTGGGTATAGTGATTATATACCATGGGCATAATAATCCTGTGTATAATGCGCACAAAAACATGGGTGGACATTATACACGGAAGCACATTATATACAGAAGCACATTATATGCAGCAAAAGACAGTGAAGAGTTCTACCAGAAAAGGCACTGTAATAATAAATTCAATCCCTCTACAGAATCAAATCAATTAAGATGTTAGAACATTTCTACTTTCCACCTTTTTAAAAAGATAGTTTAAAAATAAAAGCAAGCGTAAAAGTTCCAGTTCATTCTCTGGCTTTAAGGCAGAACTCTTGAGTCTTTGCTTTAAAGTACTCTTCTGTTTGCCTCCACAGTGGGCTCTAGGAGACCTGCAGATAAAGCCCCGGGAAGAGCACACTCTAAGCAGGACCCCTCTTCCACAACTGCTAGCATTTCAAAAGCCTTTAGGCTATGAGAGTAAGTTTGTCAAGAGCCTTAGGCATTTTAAGCAAAGTATATTCTAACATTTTTTTTCCTGCCAGGAAAGGAAATCATGGTGAAGTGGTTTAAGAATAATTTTCTGTCCTAGCATTCTCATTGGTAAAAATATTCCAATATCCAAATGGCCTAATGATCACATTGGGAAATTACTCATCATGAAAAATTATTTGAAAATACATATATAAAAAATATTATAAAGCTCCCTGAATGAACTGCTGTGAAAAATATGTATTATAAAAATATTCCATTTACAGCCATTTCTTTTTATAATATAGTCACTAACAGATGAACTGGTGCATTAAAAACCTACAAATCAACTGTTTAGATTTCCAAATGTATTTCCAACGTTATAAAGAGAGATTAGGTTCCATTCCCCTTAGCAAAATACTTCATAAATGCTCAAAAAAGACATTTGTAGAAGAGATGTTAACTATAGATATAAATCACTTTGCAATTGGTCTTACTTTGTTAACCAAATATACCACTTGGGAGAAGGGAGGAAAGAGACACTTAGAATGGTAGAAATTCTGAGAAACTCAGACAAGAATATAATTAAGTAGTAGGCAAAAACACCCAAAGCACAAATTGTTCTCTTGTACTGCAAATATGAATGCTCATCAAAATATTAAATCTCATGAGAGTTCTGATTATGTTAGAGAAGTAAGGATTTTAAACAAATTTTCAGCCAGGTCAATGAATCACTTTAAGACATTTACTTAGTGTATCTTCAATCCAAATGGATTGGGTAATTATGAAAAGGAAAAATTCTTTAATTCCAGTTTGTCTCTGGTTAATCATAGCTCAATGACTGTAAATCCCAGGTGTATTTTACAATCATATAGGCTGCTTAAAACAAAACAAAACAGAAATTATGCTGGGGCCTCTTGCCCAAGAATCTGGATTAATTGGTCTGAGATGGGGTCTGGCATAGGTATATCTATTTTAATTTTCCAGGTAGTTCTAAGGTGTAGTCAAGGTAGCAAAACCTCACTTACCTAATACTAGCTGAAATTCTTCCATGCTAAATTATACATTCTTTGCATACTACTTTCCTATTTTTGAAAAAGGTACATCAAATTTATACTCCATCCTTCATCCAAAAATGGTGGCTAGTATAAATGTTCAAACATGTTAGTGCTTTTTTCCCTCCCACATTTAACATTTTCCACTTAGGCATACAGATGGTCCAACTTGATACTCTTCTACTGATACCATACAATGTACAGATACTCCTTGATTCATGATGGGGTTATATCCTAATAAACCCATTGTAAGTTGAAAATAATGTAAGATGAAAATGCATTTAATACAATAGCCTACTAAACACCATAGCTTACTTAACCTAGCCTACTTTAAATGTGCTCAGACACTTACATTAGCTTTCAGTTAGGAAATTATCTTGAGTTTCATCTCAAGAGTATTTGCCTTCCTCTTCTCACCAGAGGCAGGAGAAAGAGATGGGCGTTTTTGTAGACATGATAGGATGCAAAAACACAAAACACAATTATCTAAAAAACACTGGCATCATCGTACACTGTTGAGTACCAATTATTTAATCTCATGATCTAAGGGCTACCTGGGAGCTGCAGCTGGCTGCCACAGCCTAATACCACAAGAGAGTATTATACTGCTTATCTCTAGCTGGCAAAAGGATAAAAATTCAAAATTCAGAGTACAATTCCTACTGAATGACTACCACCTTCACATCGTTGTAAAACTGAAAAGCCGTAAGTTGAACCATCGTTAAGGTAGGGACCATCTGTACTATGTTGCTAGTGTTTCTGGATATTGTGTTCTGAGCACACTTAAGGCTAAGCTGTGATGTTTGGTAGGTGTATTGAAAGCATTTTTGACTTACTGTATTTTCCATTATGACAGGTTTCTGAGGAGGTAACCCCACTGTAAGTTGAGTAGTATCTGCAAATAAACACTATGTCTCTGCATGGTTAGAGTTGTCTAGAAGGATTTTCATCAAATTGCTGACTGTGGGTTTTTCTTACATATCAAGACTTAGAAGCAATTTTAGCTTTCCCTGTGTTTTAGTATTTTAAAATATGCATATTATCTTATAGAGTATATTAAAAGTTTCCACTTTAAGACACTAAAGCTTTCATCTTAAAATTTTAAAATAAGTGAATACTTTAAAGTAAAATCAGAGAAGCTGGCATACGTATTTAGAAAAGTTCGTATTTTCACCCCTCAGACATATATAATTTGAGTTATTTCCAAAAGAAACTTTCCTTTTTCAAATTCAAAACAAGAATTTAATTATTTATAACAGAAAGGATTTTAACAATATTTAATATACTTACACAGACTCTGCATCCTTTTCCTTTTTAATTATTCCTGGCAAACCAAACGTCTTTCTTTTTCTTGGTTTTATACCTTAAAATAAATGTGTATTGTTACAGAAACACAACTGTTCCTGATAAATACATTAAATTTACAAATACATCTTACATCTTGACACACAATTTACTTATTAACTGTTGATACTAAATTTGGATGAAAGAAATATTTATTGCTAAACCCTAATATTTAAATCAGAGTTATAGTCTATTTAGACTTATATTAATGTAACACAGCCTATTATTCACCCAAAAGTTTTAGAACATTCACTCAATTGATGAAATTCCCTTTTCCTTTCTAAGTATTCCCCAAGTCACATCAGGCAAAATAAGCATTTGCAGATATCTTAAAACTTCCAAGTAAGTACGCTATTCACTATATTAGACTTTATTATAAATACAAGTCAAATCATGTTTCCTGCTTGGAGGGTCACAAAATATAAATATGTTGTTTTAAATAAAAAGATGACACAACAGATCCACTGACAGTTATAACATGGAAAACTTATAATATGGCATTCATGTTATATCTAATATAAGTAATGTTAAAAGTGGATCTTACCATAAATGAACAAATATAATTTTTGTTTTACCTAATATGGAAATTCTTTCTACTCTTCTTGCATGACAAATTAAGGTCTAAAGGTCAGTCATGCTATTAAATTATTGATGGAATTCAGCACTTAAAGCTTACCTGCTTACTCTATGAGAACTAGAGCATACCTAAGCTAACTTCTCATCTTATAGATGAAGAAACTCAAGGGTACTTTTATTCTTCTTTTTTTAAAATCAGTGGTATATAACTAGTAAACACTATAAACCAGGATTATAATTCAGGTGTCTCAGAATAATATACTTCCATTCAAGCAAAACAAACTCCCTAAATTTATACAGCACGTTATAATATTTTAAAAATCAAATACAGCTTTATTCTGAGTATTACTATCTACATTTTATAATAATGAAAGCTGAAGTACAGAGAATTTAAATCATCACTGCTCTCAAAGAGCTAGTAACTATAAGAAGCATTGGTCCCAGAGCTCCTGACTACTCCAATAATAACCTTGCATACAAGAGCAAACCATTTCTCTAAATTCTTACATAGGTCTTAGAAAAATCAGAATTTTGCTTTCAAATTAGATCCAGTTGTTCACAAGTAAGATGTATAAAACATGATGAAAATAGCAGGCATCTCTTGGGTTTCATGCTATGAAAAACATCAATTTAAATAGAGTGTGGACCCTTTCTCAAGTCAAAGCATCACCCATCTGAATGATGGTAATATTAACATTAATGCATAACCTCATTAATTACTGAAGCATTACCTACTATAGGACAAGCACTATATATTAATGTGCAGTAATGAGCTTCATATTTATGACATTAGAATGTTTAAAAACAGGTGTCAATGAAGAAAACAGTGTCAATGCGTATTTGAAAACAAGTGCATTTACATTTAACCTTTTAAAAAATGTATATTCCAACCAATAATAACCCTTTTAGCTAACCTGTTTATTTATTAAGTAAAAATGAGATTCTGTAGGCCTTCAAACCATACTCAGATTTTTTTCATTTCATACACATGCTGACACCAATGGAGAGCAGCCCCTCTCTATTTCCTCAATAAACAGAAGACATTAGCTAGTTGCCACACATCACAGCTGGTCAACTTACCTTCAACTGCACTAGCAGGATCACATTCTTCAAATTCAATAAGGCCTAAAAAATATATATACGTATGTATATGAACAGCCACCAGTTTAAAAATGAATGCTGGTAGAAAACAATCAAATCAAACACCATTACAATAAAGCTGATCCTTAAACAACATGGATTTGAACTGTGAGGTCCACATTTACATGGATTTTTTTCCCACTAAATACCTTTACTGTTTTTGATTCACAGTTGGGAGTTCACAACTGAGGGCCAACTGTATGCATTCACCTACACCACTTTGTACAGGGGACTTGTGCATCTACACATTTTGGTATCCTTGGGGGGTCTGGGAACCAATCCCCCCATGAATACTAAGAGACAACTGAAGTTTTAGGGGAGTAAAGCTATATACAGATCTTCAACCATAAGAAGGTCAACACCACCAACCTCCACATTGTTCAAGGGTCAACTGTACCTTTTGAAATGTTCTGAAATGTGTTCCAGTGCCATGTGATAATATTAATTAAAATATCAGTAATAAATTCAAAAATCAAATAATCCTGACAGTTAAAAAAATGGAGACTAGCCTATTAATATGATCATAATTTACTGAAAGCCCTTTCTATACAAGGTCTGTCTTGAAAAAGTCCAGCCATTGTTAAAAGTACAAGAATGGTTTGCACAAAATCGATGTAATACGCATGAGTGAACAATGATTTCACTGTACTAGTCAATGGGGATGGTAGATCCTCTTGAGTGAGCCTGTGTACTGTGTGGCTGTCACATTAAAAATGACTGAGTAGAGCAATTAATCTGCATCAATTTTTGCATTAAGCTTGAACATTCCTCCACAGAAACTATTCGGATGATTCAGAAGGCTTTTAGGGACGGTGCAATGAATGTGGTGCAAATGAAAGTGTGGCAAAAATGCTTTAAAGATGGTCAAGAATCTGTTGAAAATGATTCACATTCTGGGAGGCCTGAAACAAAAAGAACACCTGAGAATGCTGAATGTGTATGGGCTGCAATCAACAAAGATCAGTGACTGACAATGCGAGAACTAGAAGCTGATCTGGGGATTCCGAAAACTACTGTGTCCAAGATTTGGATACAGGATCTTGGCATGAAACATGTCATGGCAAAATATGTTCTGTGGCTTCTGCTACCAGAGCAGAAGGAACATTGCGCTGCAGTTGCTAATGATCTGATTCAGACCGCTACCAACAAACCAGATTTCCTCAAGCAGGTCATAACTGGAGATGAATCGTTGGTCTACAGCTATGATCTGGAAACAAAGGCCCAGTTATCCCAATGGAAGTCAGCCTGCTTCTCCATGCCTGAAGAAAGAATGCCAAAGTTGCAGAAAGATCAAGACCATGTAATGTACATTTTTTTGACTGGGAAGGGTGTTGTCCATCATGAGTATGCCCCATCCAGGCCACACAATTAACAAGGAGTTCTACCTCAATGTTCTTTGTTGGTAGAGACATGTAGTACAACCAAAACAGCCATGGCTATGGGCAACTGCTGATTGGCAGCTTCACCAGCACAACACACCTACTCATGCATCATGTGTCCTGCAGAGTATTTTGGTGAAACATTAAATCACCCAGGTGACTTAGCCCTGCTACAGACCAGATTTGGCACACTGTGACTTCTGGCTTTTCCCAAAACTAAAATCACCTTTGAAAGGGATGAGATTTCAGGCTGTTCAGGAAAATACGACGGGGAAGCTGATGGTGATTGGGAGAACTGTGTGAGGTCTCAAGGTGCCTACTACGAAGGGGACTGAGGCATCATTATCCTACGTACAATAAATGTCTCTATTTTTCATATTACATGACTGGATACTGGACAGATATAAAAATACATCTAGAAACACTTTGACATCACCTTAGCAAATATAGCATATATTTTTCGAAGATTTTAAGATACCTTCATGCATATGAAAATACTAAAGGCATCCCTTAACACTATAAAATTAATCCCTTTAAATAAAATTCTACTTTTCACCCATACAAAACCTTTTTCCTATACCAGACGTAATCTTGACGGCTTTTCTCTATCTTTTCTAAACTTCTCCTTAAAATCCAATAGGAAAATGTCCAATAAAAATAAACTATTCAAAATGACATTTTAAAGATGTCAAGTCCTTTCAAATTATACATACATTTAAATTTTTTAAACGAGTACCATCCACCCATACATAAGCTTTTCTATAAAAGATAGGAATATTAACAGTTTGTGGTATAATAAAACTAGATATATCATTTAAAAATACAATAAATCATGCATGAAAAAAGATTTTCTTTTCAAATGGCATATGCTCCACATGGCAAAGCTTTGTGTGTCTGGCTCAGTGCCACTGACAGCTCAGCTGGATATCAATGCATATTCTGATCACACCGGCAGCATGTCACTTCTGAACTGTTTAACAAGTAGAAAGTTTATTCAGCATTCCTCAAATGCTGTCCACTGCCCATGATTCTGCTATTTAGTCATAAGACAAGTTACTCTTCCTGACAATATCAAAGCCAGAGCAAGAACCAGAAAGAATAGTTTGCTACAACTGGAATTTCAACTCTTTTAGGCTCAATTAATTCTGTTGTCAAAATAAGTAACTGCTCTTAGCACTTAGATTTTATACTGGGCCACAATGGCAATTTAGTTCATATAAAAGTAAGACCATTGTGGCTCTGTCTCCTGGTGCTCTTTTATACATTATTTAAAAGTGACATCATGAGTTCAATTAAGGGCAGAAGAAATTAAAGACAGACTTCTGAGAGATCAATGATCTAAAGCAAAACAATTCTTACATACAATGCTTTAATCATCAGGTAGGAATAAATTACTGCTATCAAAAAAAAAAACCCCCAAAAAACGAAAAAGTCGACAACCTAAAGAATTCATCCTACTCTAACTTAGATCAAAATTTTTATGGAATGTTATAGGAGGAAAGACTATTTATTTAACGGTAATTTTAGTCACCACAACTACTTTGTGGAATGATGTAGAAAATAAAAAATGTGAAATACTTAATTAATAGCTCCCATTGTTTTGGAATCAATTCTAAATCTCAGGCCATGAACAGGGCAAATCTGCAACTCCATCTAGTTAAAGCAAGCCTCAAAACTCAAATAATAAATCTGGGCTACTCAAATCAAGCATATTCCTGAATATGCCCAACTAAACCACAGAACACTTGGTTTTAATTAGAAGCCAAAGTGAAAGATACAAACATGCTCAGACCCTCAAAATCTAACAAAAAGAATGAAAGTAAGGCTGCAGGGAAAGAGGCAGACGGGCGGAAGGGAGGAGGAAAGATGGGTGTGACTCATAGTAATGAGTCAATGACACTCTCTAGCTTGCTCTTGGGTCTGTGGAACGCAACACAGCCACATTCCTATAAGCCTGACGAACCAGGCAAGCTAACATGGAAAAGGGCATCAAATTCCAGCTTGTTGTGATATGCAAAGGGCATGGAGGCCCAAGTTCTGGTTTTACCACGTGCTTACTGGCTGATTACCTTGCACTAGTTACTTACTACTTCAGAATCTAAGTCATATCATTTTTATAAATGTGTTTCATCATATTTGTTTTCTTTTTTCTCTCTACACATATATGTGTAGGTTTTTTTCTTTTTTCGCTTGTCAAATCATTTACAAGTTGTAACATCAATGTCACTTCAAGAGTATTTATTTTAATAAAAGGCTCAAGGGAAAAAGTCCTTCAATCCAACTGTCCCAAATCCCAACCCCTGCATCAAAATCACCAGGAGGGCTTATTCAACCACAAACTGCTGGGCCCTCAGTGTCCTATTCGGAAGTTATAGGCTGGTGTGCAAGAAAGTACATTTTTAACAAATTTCCAGGTGATGCCCATGGTCCTGGAATCACACTTTTGCAAACTATACACTAGTAAACCCCTGGTTCCATTGCCAAATATTCAGTAAGTCTAGAAAGTGTTTCTCCAATTTTACCGTGCATACAAGCTGCCTGGGCATCTTATTAAAATGCAGATTCTGATTCAGCGGGGGCAGGGGA